>PVKV010007096.1:0-99006 GCA_004027835.1 Alouatta palliata | reverse complement strand
TTTTTTTATTCTTTTCTTTCTTTTCAACAGAGTCTCACTTTGTTGTCTAGGCTGGAGGGCAGTGGTATGATCATGACTCAGGTGATCTCCCACCTCAGCCTCCTGAGTACCTGGGACCACAGGTGCATGCCACCATGCCTGGCTAATTTTTGGATTTTTTTGTAGAGATGGAGTTTCACCATGTTGCCCAGGCTGATCTTAAACTCCTGTACTCAAATGATCCACCCACCTCGGCCTCCCAAAGTTCTGGGATTACAGGCATGCCCAGCCTACTTTTCTTTCCAGAAGTAAGAACACAGCATTTTAAGGCTTAGCCCATCTTCTTTATTTTATAAATGAGCAAACTGAGGTGGGCCTCAGGAGGAATCAGAGCTGAGATCTGCCCTGGTGGCCCTCTGTCCTGTCTTGGGACATAGGTTCATGCCCATCCAACTCTGAGCTTTCCTTTTCTGCTGTCTCTGAGCATTACCTGGGCTCCTGCTCTGGGCTAGCGCTGTTGGGGCCCTGGGTTCCCCTGGAGGAGGACATGCAAACCCAGCCAGGGCAAGGGAGACAGAGGGTGGCCCTAATAGAGATGGTGGGTGTCTGGAGTGGTCTGGAGGAGAGGAGGAGACAGAGGGCGTTCCAGGAAGCGGGTACTGCACAGGCAAAGGCAAAGAGACAAGGTGGGTGGGGGATGAACAGCAGGCCCTGGATCAGGAGGAGAGGGCCTCCAGACTCACCCTCCCCAGCCTGCTTCTCTGCTCTCAGGTTCATTCACTCATTCCACAGATTTGACCTGCTGAGCTCCTAAAGCATGCCAGGCCCTGGGAAGCTGGTCCAGGCAGACAGAGGCCTTGCTCTTGGGCGCTCATAACTGAGCAGAGGAGATAGATTTTGAACAAGTCATTTTGGGTGTGGTGGGGACTTTGAAGGAGGTGAAGGGAGCACAACCTTGTTCCAGGTGTCAGAGGGGGGCTTCTCAGAGGAGGAGGCCTTTCAGTGGCTCACTTGAGGTTTTGGTCTTACGTGAAGCTGGGTCTTAGGAGGGAAGGGATGTGGGAGACTCATAAAAGCATCCCCTGGAGAAGGAATTGCACATGGAGATGAAGACCTTCTGTTTGGTTGGAAGGAAGAGTTGCGGAGGTTGCTGAAGTAGGGGCCAGGCTGGAGGGAGAACTGAAGGAGTTGTAACTGGTGTTAAAATGGAACTTTCAGCTTTGCGCAGTGGCCGTATTGTAGTCAACGGGGTTTATCTGAGGTTGCTAATCAAACGGAACTTTCTGCTCTAATCCTAAGATGGTAGATCCGGTCATGTTATGGAGTTTGGACGTTATCCTGAGGGCACTAGGGAGCCGTGGAAAAGTATAAGGCAAGAGAGGTGTGCTCAGGCCTGTGTAATGATGCATTTTATACACTGCTGACCGTCTTGAGTCTCCTTCGAACTTTGAGTTAATCGTTATGATCCTGATTTTAGAAATTAAAGCAACAGAGGCTCAGAGAGGGAAAGGGATTGGCCTGATGACACAGCAGAACCCCTGCTCTCTCACCAGCTCACTGCCTGCAATGAAGCTCTGTCATGAGTGCCAGCTGTCTGGCTCCTCCCCAGTGAGCTGGGGACCTGAATTCCCCAGGAGGAGATCCCTGTGGCCTGAGGCTCTGCAAAGTGGATCCCACTTCATGGCCAGGCTGTTCTCAGCAGTGGGGTTTCACTCCCTCACTTGCTGTGCCGAGGGTGAGGGTTGTTTGGGCTTTGGAGGTGGAAGGGGCTGATGGCAGGGACTGTTGGGTCTCTGAGCCTCTCTTTGCTTAGACAGGAGCTCTTGGGTGCCCAGACTGCACTGTGTCTGTCTTCTCTCCACAGATAAGTGGGGCCGACACCACTGGGGATGATGACGAAGCCTCCCGGAAGAGAAAGAGCAAAAACCTGTACGTTGGGAAGATCCCTGGCTCCCTCGCTCCTCTTCCTCCTCTGTCCCAGGGCTTGTCTCTCCTCTAGGGGTCCAGGTGGGGAGAAGGGGCTGCACTTGATCTTGCCTATAACCCCAGACAGACACCAAGGAAAAACAGGATCTTGGAGCATTCTCTCCAAGTGGGGCAAGGTGCTGATTCAGTACCGGGAAGCCACAGTGAACCAGAGGCATCCAGCCGGTTGCCCTGGCTCTGGCCCAGCTTCTGAGCCGAGCAGGGGCCAAGTGGCTTCAACAACTCCTTTGCAACCTCTGGGCCCACGAGTGACCTGAGAAAGGGTGGAACTGACAGTCATGGGGCTTCTCTTCCTCCTCCTGAGCCCCTTTATGCTGACAGTTTCCAGCATTGCCAGGAGGGGGCGCTGCTAGCCCAGCTGCCGAGTCCCATACTCCCCAAGACTTTCCTGGCCACACTCAGTCCTTCTTTTACATTTTGGGGTTTGTTAGAGGTACCAATGAAAAAGAAATGTATGTGCGTTCACCTCAGGACTCCTTGTACCCCTACGCCTTAGGCCCTGGAGACTGGAGGGAGGTATAGGGAGGAGGCAGTGGGCTACATGCACTGTGACCCACCCAGAGGAAGCCCCTCCCCTCCAGGTCCTGTATCACCCACCACTAGGAAGGATTTGAGCCATGGGGAGGAGCCTCCTACAACCCTTTTCCCTGGTCTTGACCTTGGGTGGGGACCACTACCCTAGAAAGCCTTTCTCACCTCAGCTGCCCTGACCACTTCAGTTTTCTGCAGCAACTGTCGGCTTCTCTCACTCGACAGCCAATTGCACCTTCTTGGCAAGGTGAAATGCACAAACAAAAAAGTCCTTTGCACCAATCATCTTCACTTAACCATTTGTGGGATGAGAGAGGGTGCGGGCGGTACCAGGGCTGTTGAATGTGGCGCTGGAAGCAGAAGGTGCGGGATTGTGTGTGGCAGTAGAGGGCAGGTACCCCGGGTGCTGGAGCTGTCCTATCTAGCCTCCTTTCAGTGTAAGTGCTGCCTTTTGAATTGCCTGAAGCCCACATTTCTTTCTTTTTTTTTTTTTTTTGGAGACAGAGTCTCCTTCTGTTACCCAGGCTGGAGTGCAATCTCAGCTTGCTGTAACCTCTGCCTTCCAGGTTCAAGCAGTTCTCGTGCCTCAGCCTCCCAAGTAGCTGGGATTACAGGTGTGTGCCATCACACCTAGCAAAACATTTTGCGTTTTTAGGAGAGACGGGGGTTTGCCATGTTGGTCAGGCTGGTCTCAAACTCCCGGCTTCAAGTGATCTGCCCGCCTCAGCCTCCCAAAATCCTGGGATTACAGGCGTGAGCCACCATGCATGGCCTCTGAAGCTTATACTTTTAAAAGCTTAGACGAAGAATCTTAGAACATCTAGAGTAATTATAAAAATAATCGTTAATGTTTATTGTGCCAGGCACTGTTCTGTGCATATTTCAAATGTGATCTAATTTAATCTTTACCACTACCTTTATTTTACATTCCTTTCTTTCTTATTGACCTTACCCTTATTTTACAAATAAATAAACTAGGGTGCAAAGAGGTTAAATTACATGGCAAGGAAGTGGTGGAGTTGGGACCTGGAGACCTGGTCTGCTGGCTTCCGTTTGACAGGAACAGCTTGACAGAGAAAAAAGCTGGATAGGAAACTTGAGAGGTCAGGAAGCTTGTCAGAGGCCGCACAGCTGGTAACTGCTGGAGCTGGGATTTGAACCCAAGACTGTCTGGCTCCACAGCCTGGGCTCAGCCTCCCACGTAGGACTTTTCTTCATTAGACAGGGTGTCCCCTAGGTCTTAATGCCATTTTAAGCTTGAATAGCTTCAGAAGTATAAACACTTCAAACATACCAAACCCCCTTGAAAGTTTACTTAAATTTCTTTCGCACATCTTTAGCGCTGTGATTTTTGAATAATCAATTTTTCATTTTCACTTTTGGTTTCAGTCAGCATTTTCCATCTTTGGGAGGGCGGAGACTGAAACTTAAAATGAAAAATTGATTATTCAAAAATCACAAAAAACTATGCATACAACATTAAATAATTAAACTTTAAAATGGTGTTTTTGTAAGTTTATAGGACTTCTACTTCTGAAGTTATTCAGGCTTCAAACTACTAAGACATTGGGGACCTGCTGTATATTCATGACTGGATGTCGCCAATGCGGATGACTGAGGCCAGCCGAGAGGCCAGCTGGCAGGAGCCGTTCTCTGGGAGGTTCCTCGTACTGGGGGTCTAGGGAAAAGGGGGGGGGAGAATGTGAGCAAGAGGCATTTAACCCCTTTCTTGCCAGCAGTTTCACCCAGTGCTGATTTCTGCTGCCTCCTGGGGGACCAGCAAGACTAAAAATGGTTCTTGGCTAAAAATAGCCATTCCTGCCACCCTGGTGGGCAGAGCCTCCCCTGCTCCCTCCCTCCCTCTCAGCAATTTGTTGACTTGTCACCCACCCCCCACCGCTGTCTCCCTGCTGCCGTGGTAACGAGGAGGCCAGTCACAAATAGCTGGGGCTGGCTTCCTGCCGGGGTGGCCCCAGAGGCTGTGCCTTGCAGACACATGCCCCTTTCACGGCTCCCTCTCACGGTTGGCCGAGAGGAATTCTTTTTTCCGCTCCCCCTCCTGGTCCCTCCCATTTCCTGGCTCCTCCTGTCTGAGTTCCAGCCCCGGCTTGTGCCCGGGAGTCCAGTCATCAGGCTGGGATTCCAGCGAGCGCGTGTGGCTGCAGCTTGCACCGTTGCTGCCTGCTGCCGGGGACACGAGGTGGGGGGCAGGAGCCGGAGGGGTGCTTTCAGCAGACCATCCTACGGCGCCAAGGTGGGGGGCCCTACAGAGATGCTCCGAGGCATGTACCTCACTCGCAACGGGAACCTGCAGAGGCGGCACACGATGAAGGAGTAGGTCCCCTCGCCCCAGCTCTCCCGACTCTGGATTTGCAGGGGCCGGGTGGCTCAGGCTGAGCAACCGTCTTTTCTGCTTCTGTCCCCAGAGCCAAGGATATGAAGAATAAGCTGGGACTCTTCAGACGGCGGAATGAGTCCCCTGGTGCCCCTCCTGCGGGCAAGGCAGACAAAATGATGAAGTCATTCAAGTAGGTCCTCCCTGGCACCCTGGGACCCTGCGGGGACTCACTGGCCCCCCGGGGAGTAGGGCTGAGTGAAGGGGTGGAGGGGAAGGGGGTTGCCGGCTTGATGAGCTCTGGGGAGACGGAGGCTCTCAGAGGGAGCTGGGTGCCCGGGGAAGCAGCTGCCTCACTGTAGTGGCTGGCCTAGGGGGAAGGCCAGGTAGGGTGGAGGTGGGGGCTGGCAGGGACCGTAGCCCTGAGAAAGAGGATGGGCCTGCTTTCTGGGCACCCCAGCTGGGCTCAGCTGCAGCCTGGGCCCAGGGCACTAAACAAAGGCCACCTGGCCCAGCCTCCCCCCAGGTCCCCAAGCCTCACAGGTCCCTCACTGTGTTCCCTCCCTCGCCCCTCAGGCCCACCTCGGAGGAAGCCCTGAAGTGGGGTGAGTCCTTGGAGAAGCTGCTGCTTCACAAGTGTAAGTTGGGCCCACCTGCCCCTTCCCTGCACTCTCCCTCCCTCTCCCCTTCTTCCCCATCCAGACCCTGTGTGGCTGGTGCTGGAGAGGCTGCCTTCCCTTTTCTGAGCCCTCAGGATGTCCTTGCTGTTGGGGAGAGGCTGAGCCCTAGCAGAGGAGGCCCTTGGTCTGGCCTTGGAGCTGGCTTCTGTTGGCCCCTCCCTGTCCATGGGAGCTGGCACTGCCTGCCAGAGGCTCGTGGGACTTGTGTGCTCAGATACATATTCCCAGAACAAGAATAAACATTTCCACGTACTGTGGGCTTTCACGGGGCCAAATGTGCCTGCCATCTCATGGGCAGGGTCCCATCGGCCCCTCCCAGGGTTCCAGGAGACAGAATTGATAGTCCCCATTTCACAGATAAAGACACTGAGGCATAGGAAGGGAGAGACCTGGCTGAGACCCTGAAAGAAGAATGGCAGGGCACCTGGCTCTAGGGGCTGGGGATTGTCCTCAGCTCCCAGCACACCCATCTTCAAAGTCCTGTAGGGGTAAGCTGGGGGCCTTAAGGGCAGGAGAGGCTGACTCTACCTCTTACCCTGGGGTTTGGCTTCTCCTCATAGATGGGTTAGCAGTGTTCCAAGCCTTCCTTCGCACTGAGTTCAGCGAGGAGAATCTGGAGTTCTGGTTGGCTTGTGAGGACTTCAAGAAGGTCAAGTCACAGTCCAAGATGGCAGCCAAGGCCAAGAAGATCTTCGCTGAATACATCGCGATCCAGGCGTGCAAGGAGGTAGGAGCTCAGGCCAGACCCTCAGCCCCTGCAATCCCCAGGCCCAGTGGCCCTTCATGCAAGGTGGCAGCCAGCAGTGCAGGAAGGGGAGAGGCCAGAGTGACTCCGTGAGCCCAGGTACCCAGGGGGGAAGATGCAAGCTAGGTCCAGAAGAACAGAATCCCAGTCAGTAATAACGGTGGTCACCACCAAGGCACTGCCGCCTGCCAGCATCGCTGAGCCCTTTACGTGTGCGCTCTCATGTTTAATCCTCACGACAACCTGTGGAACAGGTTTTATTATCTTCATTTTAAAAATGAGAAGACGGGCTGGGCACGGTCGGTCACGCCTGTAATTCCAGCACTTTGGGAGGCTGAGGTGGGCGGATCCCTTGAGGTCAGGAGTTCGAGACCAGCCTGGAGAATCCCTTGAGCCCGGGAGGCAGAGGTTGCAGTGAGCTGTGATGACACCATTGCACTCCAGCCTGAGCAACAGAGCGAGATCCTTTCTTGGAAAAAAGAAAAGAGGAGGAACCCCAGAGGGACAAATCATAACTGCTCACGTCTACCGAGTGTCTACTGTGTGCCAGCCACTGTGTGCAAAGCGCATTATTTGGATGATCTTGCTTGGTTTTTATGCTTTCAGGAATGTTCTATTATTCCTAGCCGGTAGATAAGACAACTGAAGGCTCAGCGCAGTTAAATGATTTGCTTAAAGTCACACCCCACATGTGGCACTGCTAGGATTTGAACCCAGGAAGCTTCACCCTCGGGGTGGTATTTTCAGGCCTTATAAATGCTGCCAGCCCTACAGGAAATGACTGAGCTAGGACTTGAACCCTCTGGTCTGAGGGTCTCCACTCTGGATGAACCTTAAGATGTGGGGCAGAGGGGCTTGGAGGTGAGAGGCTGGACTGCTCCCTTCCGGGCACATGGGCGCTAGGGTCGGCCCCCAGCAGGCAGCCCTGACCACGTCACCCTCTGCCTCCGCAGGTCAACCTGGACTCCTACACGCGGGAGCACACCAAGGACAACCTGCAGAGCGTCACGCGGGGCTGCTTCGACCTGGCACAGAAGCGCATCTTTGGGCTCATGGAAAAGGACTCGTACCCTCGCTTTCTGCGTTCTGACCTCTACCTGGACCTTATTAACCAGAAGAAGATGAGTCCCCCGCTTTAGGGGCCAACGGAGTTGAGCTCAGCATTCACACCAGGCGGGCTGGGCCCCCTGCCCACCTGCCTCCCTCCCCCCTGTGACGGAGGGGGCAAGCAAGCCCCCAGAGGCTGTGTCTCTGGACAGATGGATGGACATATGGAAGCGAGGCCTGGACCAAGAGAGGCCCAGGATACTGGAGGAGTCGAAGGACGGGCCCCATAAGGTCCCCACTGCCCTGGTACGAGGGGGCCCAAGGACTCTGGCAGGTCAGGGGCCCCAGCCGAGCTAGATCTGGAGCTGCTGCTCCCTGCTGCAGAGACTGCAGAGGCTTTGCATTGACCAAGTTCCTTAAAGAACTGGCTGACGGGGCAGGAGGTCCAGGCCTGGGCTCTCGGGCCCTCCTGGAGGGCCACTGGGGCTCGCAGCTCAGACCCTCACCTTGAGTTTTATTTATTTAAATAGTAGTCGGATGCTTGGCACGTTGTCCTGTAATAGGAAACCCTTGCCTCATCAGTTTTCCTGATTTACAAGTGCAATATTTTAGCCAATGCCTTGTGAGAAGCTGCCATGCAAAGATGGACACCATTCTCCAGCTTCACGGGATGTGCTGGTCCCAGGCACCAGTGATGGCCAGCTGGCCTTCTGGACTGATGCGGTCTGGAGGAACATGGCAGTCTGGCTACACACAGAGATCTGGCACCCCCTGGGTGGGGTGTCCCTCAGGAGCTTTGGGAAAGCATGGCACCCTCAGACCACACAGTAGCCGAGTTCTGGAGCAAATAAAAGGCCTGTGTTATTTCTCATTCTTGACCGTTTCTGTGTGTTCCTGGTCTCAAGCCTTCCCAGGGTGGCTAGGGCTGGGGGTGTTGTTCTTTGGGATGTTGATTCAGCCACTTCCCCTCTCTTGCCATCACCTACCCCCATCCTGGAGCAGATACACCAGTGAGGGTTGCTCTTCCATGCTTCCTCTGTGCCAGGTGCCATGCCACACTCATTCTAGCGGCCACTGCATCTTCTCCCCAAGCCTGGGAAGTAGGGCTTATCCCCATTTTACAGATGAGGAGATTGAAGCCCAGACTGGGAAGGTGACTAGTCCAAGGTCACGTAGCCAGCAGGTAGCTGGAGTTCAGCCTAAGTCTGACTGGCTGCAAAGCCTGCGCTCTGCTGGCTACCGGATGGAGTTCTGGCTTGTCACCAGCTGGCCATGTGGTTCAGCAAGTTCCTTCACTTCTCTGCCTTGCCACCCCCTGAGGTTCAAATGGAACTTTCATGTGGTACAGGGATGGCTGGTGAAGGGCCAGAATCTCAGGAAGGGCAGTGGCGGGCTCCCGAAGGCCTCTGGACAGAAGGAACAGCTGTGGAAGTGAAAGGAGATAGGACTCATAGAGTCTCTCTGTGGCCCTGGGCAAGGCTTTCCCCACTGTGCTCGTTTCCCCTCCTACCTAATAAGATGCAAATTTAGGAAAGGCCCAGGGTTATCCTTCAAGGGAGGAGCTAGGCCACTTGCCTAGAAGTGGACAGAAGAGGCCCAGAGCCCAGGCCAAGCTGATACCAAAGCTGACCCTATACATACAACCTTCCAGGGACCAGAGCATGGTCCGGAGTGGAGTCTGGCTCAGCAGAGCTGTCTTAGATGAAGCTGGATGGAGTTGATGCAGGAGGAGCTAGGCCCCATCTCCTTGAATCTTGTTCCCTGCCTGGGGTCCTGAAGAGCTGCAGAGAGGACATGGGGCGTGTAGCTCCCTCCTCCCTGCCTCCCATCACTTACCTCCCTGGGCAAGGCCAGCCCTGTCTGCCCCTCTGCACAGTGACACGATCAGAGCTGCTGGTCTCTGGAGGCCTTCAGGGAGTTGGGCTGAGCCCTCCTCAGGGTTACAGGGGACTTGGGCTGGGGCTTGGAGCGGATGCTGGGTAGGGCTTATCAGGAGGGAGAGGTGGGCTGTCTGACTGTTGCTCTGACCGATCCTGACTTTTCCTGCCCCTGTTGCAAATGGGACCCCTCATGCCTGCTCACCCTTAAAGCGTATTTCAGAAGAATCTCCGGTGCAACAACAGTAGCCCGGGTCAGTAGAGAACTCTCTTCCTTCTGCTCCCTGGCAGCCATGCCCCCTCCTTGACTAGCCCTTACCACATGTACTGAGTCAGGTATACCAGTATCATGCTGTTTGGCTTACTGTGGGTTTTTCTGTCTCCAAAGGCTGCCAGGCTTTGGAATCAGGCAGTCCTGGGTTTGAGTTCTGACTTTGCTACTGACTTGCTCTGTAACCTTGGTGAGTCCCTGCCCATCCCTGAGCCTGCAAAAGTAGGGATGCTGATACTGTTGTCTCAGTGCTGAGATCCAGAGCTAGTGAGCCAGTCTGTAGAAAGGTTCTAACCTGGGGTCAGGCATACTGTAAGTGCTTGATACATGCTGGCACCAGAGTGTGAGCCCCTGCAGGAATGGCACTGGTCCTTCTCCAGGACCCGGCAATGAGTGCCACTGGGCATCGTAAACTGTGAGGAGATGCAGAGCTTGGGGGCCTCCGTGAGGCTGGAAGGGCCTGGGAACAGAGTCATGCTCCTAATTCTGAACAAAGGCACCTACCAGGTTTTTTCCAGGCCTGGGATTTGGGGACCTGACAACTGGGAAAACTGGGGCCCAGGGAGGAGTATAATACCACTCCCTACCCCCCCAAAATGTTAGAAGGAGCCCTGGGTCAGAGCCCAGGACTTCCCTGCCTGACCTCGCCTCACTCATGTCTTCTGCTGGGAGGAGCCCCTGGGTCCACAAGGAGACCCACCATTCCCGTTCTTTAGATTCTAGGGATTCAGTTTGGGGCCAGGCCTTCCACCTCTTCCACCTTCCCAACCTCCTGGTTCCCAGAGTTGCCATGGAAACCAAAGTCCGGGGGAACAAAGTCAAGCAGATGGAATTCCCATTTCGGAAGGCCCCACTGCCTGGTTTCCATTACTCACACCCTGGTTCCCTTGGCCTTGGAGCGGCTTTGGCTGTGCAGAGCAGCTGGAGGGCAGACTGGAAAGGCGCCTGGGTCCTCCTGCCCTGGGCCCCGCCTGGGCTCCCTGGAGGACCTTGGGTGCGTCCCCTGCCCGCTTAGGCCTCAGTTGCCTCATCTGTACAGTGTCTTTGGGCTGGTTGCCCTTTTCTTTCACATGAGAGGAAGGAACAGTGCTTTCTAGTCTCTGGCGATTCCAGGCTGGTCGACGTGTGATCACAGAGCTGTGAGGTCATGACGTCCAGCTCCTCCCTATCCCACAGACGGGAAGACTGAGGGGAGGGAAGGGAAGCAGCACCATGTAGAGGTGAAGGGCCTTGGAGGCAGGCTCTGGGGCGCAGTCTCTGGCTCCACTATTTACTACTAGTTGCGAATCTTTGAAGAAGTCATGCAACCTCCTCTCTTTCCCTCGGTTTTCTCATCTATATATCGTGTGCATTGGTGTTTACCCCAGAGTTGCAATGACTAAGCGAGGCCGTGTACAAGGCCGTCTAGTTCAGCGCATGGCATGGGGTATGTGCTTCAGAAATATGAGCTGCTATTCACGATCTCATTATTCAGGGTCACAGGGTGAGTGGCAAAACTCATTCTCCGCTTCCCCAGGCCACAGAAGATGTGGGGAGGGGGGCTTTTGTTTCGGACCCAGGATCCTTGTCCTTCCAGGAACAGTTTTGCTGGAGGGCAGAGCCAGCCAGTTCCAGGGAATAAGTCAGAAACAGCCTGTTCTCCTACCGCTGCCCAGTCTTGGCCCTGCTGGGAGTAGCTGGGGTCAGCTGGCAAATAGGTTTTGGTGGGTGGAGAGGCAAGAGGGCACAGCAGTGCCACTCAGCTGGATGCCAGTGGGAGGGGGTGCCACTCCGTTGGAAGACAGCTGCAGAGGTGCCAACTGCAGCCACGCTCCTGGTGGGAGAGTCAAGTCCCTCATGCTCTCAGCCTCTGCCATGTGAGTGACTTGCTCTCTTGACCTGCCTTGGGCCAGCTATGGCCTCCTAGACTCTCCAGCCTGGAGGAGACCATTGAGTCCAAACTGCTGCCCAGCACTTAGGACCTTGTGTTTCTTCTGCATTCCTTCCATGATGGAGCTAAGGAGGGCCTGGGAGACCCTTGGGGGTTCCAAAGTTCCTTCGATCTGAAGTTAGGTCCTGGGGCAGGGTGGGGAAGGCGGGGTGGGGGAGGAGGGGCAGTTTAGTGCTCCCCTGCAGAGGCCTCCTGCCCAGGAAGCCAGCTCTGCCCAGGCAGCCAGCTGCCCACCAGATCCTCCGGCTTCACTCGTCTCTGCTCCTCTGGCTTGCACCAAACTCTCAGCTCCCCACCCTTCCTCCCTGCCTCTGCGCCCCCCCCATCCCTTAGCCTACCATCCCCTCCCCACACTCCTCCCACTGACGTTCCACCCCAGAAGGCCTCTCTGCTTCACCTCCCTTCCTGCCAAACCTCAGGCTCCTGGCGACTCCCCCACAGCCCCGCCTCTCCCTCAGAGCTCTCAGGCCCTCAAGCAATAGACCTGACAGGGGTCTCAAAAAAACCACTTGTTTTTTGTTGTTTTGCTAACAACTGGCAACGTCTATGGAACATCTGGCTTTGCCTATCCTCTCCCTAGCCAGCCGGGGAAGGCAGGCGGAAAGGGGTACCCTGGGCCCCTGCTGCAGTGTCAGCCCCTTCCTTGAATGGGAGGAGGCAGTGGGGGATGGAGGAACAGCTGTGGGACTGATCCCATCTGCTGGGTACAGAAGAGAGTGGAGGCTTGGCTGGGAGTGGGACGGACGATGCCAGGCATCAGGAAGAAATAGGAGCCAGGACCAAGCAGAGGCACATGACATGGGTTCTGTGCCTCATGGCCATCGATCCCCACAAAGCTCTGGGAGGAAGGGCTGAGTATTATTTCCAGTTTACAAATGAGAAAATGAGGGTTCAGAGAAAGTGGACAGCCCATCATGGCTGAACAGGGACTGGAACCTCTATCCCTAACTTCCAGGTAGCCTCAGCCAGACCGTTCCAAAAGAATCTACACCCTTAGCCAGTCTGTGAGACTTAGTGGCTCAGCTGGAGTTGCAGATGGGGGCTTTTGATGCTGGTCCTCCTTGGCTTGTGGGCAGAATTTTTCTAATGAAGTCCGAGGAATAGGTGAGAGCTTATGAGTGTGCAGATAACCGGTCCTGCAAGGAGTCTCAGTTCCTGGTAAAAATGTGTGACAAGTTGCTTTACATCTCGCCTTAGTTGTTTCAGCTATGAAAAGGGAATAATAATTCCACCTCCTGGGATTCTCGTGGTCTCGGCAGGTTCATGAATATGTGTGAACCCTCAGCACGGGGCCAGGCACAGAGGGAGCAGGCCCTGTGGGGCAAAGGGAGGGAGGCCGGCCCAGGAGGAAGTGCAGTCAGGCCAAGCCCCAACCTGCTGTGCAGGAGGAAGCTGCCCCCACATCTGCTCCAAGGCCCGTGACTCAATGACACAGGCAGGGCCCCAAGAGGGTGGGGTTGGGCACTAGGTTCCACATGGGCTCAGTGAGGTCCTGCAAACCTGCTGTTTCAAGGGCAACCAAATAGCATCTGCCCCATCAGGTAGCCCGCCTGGCACTCGGGAGTTCTGGGCTCTGCGCTCAGATCTGTCCCAAACCTCTGTGCTACTTTGGATGAGGCCCCTCTCTGCTGTGGTCCTTGGCTTCTTCTCTTGACACACAAGGAGAATCCAGCTTTTGCTCTTGCGTGAGGACCTTTGGAAGGGGCAGACGGTGCTCTGTGGGGTGTGGGGGGCTGGGATCCAGGCCACGCTGCCTCTGTACGAGGGTGTGTGTGCACGCGCGTGTGTATGCGAGCTGTGTATGTGAGTTGCTAGGGCTATGTTTAGCTGCTTTCCCAGGGGACTGGAAGGCCTACTTGGATGAAGCAGTCTGTTTACCAACGAGCCCCAGAGTCTGCAGGGTTCATGGCCCTGGGGACACTGCCCTCTGTGTCCTCCAGCCAGGCTGTGGCCCTGATCTGCTGTTTTTTCACAAGTTCCTGCCCTTGAGACAGAGTCCATCCCCATGTTACCCCCACCGCATACACGAACAGCACCTGGGGGCCAGAGTTGCCCCTCAGGGGAGTCAGCGCAGTTTGCTATCCCCAGGGAGGTAATAAAAAAGAAGGGCCTGAACAAAGGCAAAGCTGCTGGCCCCTGAATTGGAGGGGAATACAGCCTCTAGGCCCGGTTCTGCTGCCCTTCTGTCTGTGGCAAGTCCCTTTCCTTGCTGGGCCTTACTTTCCCCATCTTAAAAATGGGTGGGGCGTGTTTAAAGTGATTTAAAATGGGCGGGGCATAGTCAAAGGGCTCTCCAGCTCCGACTCTGATGCCTCAGGCTGTACAGCTTTTCCTTCTGAGGTGCTATTGCAGGAGGAACTGGCTTGCTCTCGAGTTCTGTCCATTCCAAGGCAGAGGAGGGTGGTGACTGGGAGCATGGGCATTGGAGGCTGACAGACCTGGGCTTGAGCCCAGGTTCAGATGATTCTTTACTGCGTGACCTTGGGCAAGTCACTTAACTTCTCTAGGCCACTGCTTCCACATTTATAAAGGGGGATAATAATAGTTCTTACCTAGTACAGTTGTGATCAGACAAAAGCAGGGGTGAGCTGTCTGCATTCAGCCCGCTGGTCTGACTTCCGGTCCTCGAATGTGCCATGCTGCCTTCCTTCTGGGGCCTTCGCACGTGCAGTCCTCCCCCGCCAACACTCTTTCCCCTGCTCCCTTATTTAATAATGATGATGATGATGATGAAGATGATAGCTAACATTTAATATTTTCCAGGCACTGTGCTAAGTACTTGACTGACATTTTCTTTTTTCATGCTCACAAAAATCCTGGGAGTGAAGAGCTGTTATTATTAATCACTACAGCATAGTGCCCTGAGGCCAGGCCTGGGGACAGATTGCTTAGGGGAACTCCCAGCTCTTCCACTTAGTTGTGTAAACTCAGGGAACTTACTTCATGTTCTGTGCCTCAGTTTACCCATCTGTACAGGGAGATAGGAATAGTGCCTGTACTAGAAGGTAGCTATAATAAGAATACAGAGTTACTACCTGAAAAGTGCTTAGAACCAGGCCTGGCACATTGTAAATGTGGTATCAATGTTTTATTAACTAAATCTCTGTCTCTCAGATAAAACAACCAAGATGCAGAGAGACTGAGCCTTGTCCAAGGTTCCATAGTAGCAAGAGGAAATGGGATTTGAACTCGGGCTGGGCTGGCTCTGAAGCCTGTGCTCTTGAGTACTAGGATGTATTCCCTCCCCTCTTCTCCAGAGCTTGGTTTAGATGTCACTGTCTCAGGGAAGCTTTCCCCATAACTTTGACTCTAAGAGGGCCCCTGCTGACTTCCCCCAAAGCCTTGTGCTCCTGTTTTGTGGCGCTTGTCACAGGTTGTAATTACACACACGCATGTGTTCACTCATTGCTGTCTTCCTCTCAATCATAAGCCCCTCGTGGCAGGAATCCTGTCTGTCTTACTTCTCACTGTCTCCCCAGCCTTATCACAGTGCCTGGTGCACGGTAGGTGCTTAATAAATGCTTCTTGATTGGATAAAACACCATGTATTGCTTAGCATGGTGGGTTGTACAGAACAAGCCCACTTGAGGTCAGGAGTTTGAGACCAGCTTGGCCAACATGGTGAAACCTCGTCTCTACCAAAAATACAAAAATTAGCCAGGTGTGGTGGCACACACCTGTAATCCCAGCTACTTGGGAGGCTGAGGCAGGAGAATCGCTTGAACCTGGGAGGCGGAGGTTGCAGTGAGCCAAGATTGTGCCGCTGTGCTCCAGCCTGGGCGACAGAGTGAGACTTCATCTCAAAATCAGTCAATCCCACCCTAAAGTACAATGGCCTCAAATAACAATCACTTATTCTCTCTTATGCTTCTGGAGTTAACTGATGTAGGAGGAGCTGGGCTGGACTTGGCCCCTCCCTGTGGGCTGGGCTCAGATCTGCTTGCTGTAACTCTTCCCCCAGGCAGAAGGGTCAGCGTCTACCTGGGGAAAGTTCTACTGCAGTGAAAGTATGTGTGTGTGTTTTTCAAACTTTTAAATTTTGAAATAATTATATATTAACAGGACATTGCAAAGATAGTACAGAGAGGTCTCGTGTACCCTTCACCTAGTGTGCCCCAGTGAGCACATCTTATATAATTATAGTGCAATATCAAAACTTGAAACTGACATTGGTACAATACGTATGTACAGTTCCATGTCATTTTATCACATGCAGATTTGTATAAACACCACCGCAATCAAGATATGGAACTATTCCATCACCACAAAGATCTCCCTCGATACCCGTCTATAGCCCCACCCATTCCCCATTCCTAACCCCTCGCAACCACTAATCTGTACTCTATCTATATATTTTGTCATTTCAACAATGTTATATAAATGGAATTGTACACTATGTGACCTTTTAAGATTGTCTTTTTTCACTCAGTATAATGTCCTTGAGCTCCGTCCAAGATGTTGTGGGTATCCTATTTATGTTGCCTTCAGTCCTATTTATTGCCGAGTAACGTTCTGTGGGATGGATGTACTACAGTTTGTTTAGCCATTTGCCTATTGAGGGACATTTTGTTCGTTTTCAGTTTGGGGCTATTACATATAAAGTTGCTATCAACTGTTGTGGGGAGAGTTTTGTGTGGACGTAACTTCTCATTTTTCTGGGATAAATGACCAGGAGTGCAATTGCTGGGTTGTGCAGTAAGTATAGGTTTAGTTTTTAAGAAACTGCCAACTATCTTCCAGAGTAGCTGTACCACGAGAGATCCGATGTCTCTGCATCCTTGCCAGCACTGAATGTTGTCCCAGTGTTTTATTTTAGCTGTTCTAACAGATACGTGGTGCTTTTCATCCAGGTCTTAATTTGCATTTCCCTAATGGCTGGTAATATTGAACATCTTTTCATGCACTATTTGCCGTCTGTTACATCCTCATTGGTGAAATGTCTTTCCATGTCTTTTGCCCATTTTCTAGTTAGATTGTTTGCTTTTTTTACTGTTGAGTTTTGAGAGTTTATACAGTCTACGTAGGAATCCTTTGTTAAATATACGATTTGTGAATAATGTTCTCAGTCTGTAGCTTGTCTTTTCATCCTTCTAACAGTATCTTTGGCAAAGCAAAAGTTTTAACTGTTGATGAAGTATAATTTGTCCTTTTAAAAAAATGGATTACCGGCCGGGCATGGTGGCTCACGCCTGTAATCCAAGCACTTTGGAGGTCAAGGCAGGCGGATCACCTGAGGTCGGGAGTTCAAGACCAGCCTGACCAACATGGTGAAACCCTGTCTTTAAAAAATCAATAAATAAATAAATAAATAAATAAATGGATCATGCTTTTGCTGTAGTCTAAGAGCTTTTCACTAAACTGTAGGAGCTGTACATACAGGCAGTGGGGCCTAACATATAAAGCCGCTATGAACTATTGTAGAGTAAGTTTTGTGGGGATGAAACTTTTCATTTCTCTGGGATAAATAACCAGAAGTGCAATTGCTGGGTTGTACAGGAAAGTCTAAAGATTTCTCCTATGTTTTCTTCTGAAAGTTGTATTGTTTTACATTTAAATCTGTGATCTAGTTTGAGCTAATCCTTGTATGATGTGAAGTTTACGTTGAGGTTAATTTTTTTTTTTTTTGCATAAGGATAGTCAGTTGCGGCCGGGCACGGTGGCACACATCTGTAATCCCAGCACTTTGGGAGGCCGAGGCAGGTGGATCACCTGACATCAGGAGTTTGAGACCAGCCTGGCCAACATGGTGAAACCCTGTCTCTACTAAAAATACAAAAATTAGCTGGGGGTGGTGGTGGGTGCCTGTAATCCTAGCTTCTTGGGAGGATGAGGCAGGAGAACAGCTTGAATCGGGGAGGCAGAGGTTGCAGTGAGCTGAGATTATGCCATTGCACTCCAGCCCGGGCAACAAGAGCGAAACTCTGTCTCAAAAATAAATAAATAAATACAAAAGGATAGCTAATGGCTCCAGCACTATTTGCTGAAAAGACTATCATTCTGAATTGCTTTTGTTAAAAAAACAGCTTTATTGAGGTGTAACCACATATGGTACAATTCACCTATTTCAAGGTTACAAGGTTACAGTGGTTTTTTTGCATATTCACAGAATTGTACAACCATCATCACAATCAATTTTAGAACATTTTCGCCAGCCCCTAAAACAACTCCATACCCATTAGCAGTCACTCCCTCCCATATACCTCACCCTCCCAGCCCTGGACAACCACTAACCTACTTCCTGCCTCTACAGATTTGCCTACTACAGACATTTCATGTAAATGCATCACACAATATGCGGACCTTTGCAACTGGCTTCTTTCACTTAGCGTAATGTTTTCAAGGTTCACCTCATTGTGGCTTGTATTCGTACTTAGTTTCTTTTTATTACCTAACAGTATTCCATTGTGTATACTACATTTTATATACCACAGAATAGACCACATTTGATTTATCCATTCGTCAGTTGATGGACATTTGGGTTGTTTCTACTTTTTGTCGATTGTGAATAACACGGCTATGAATAGTCATGTACAAAGTTCTTTGTTTCCAGTTCTCTTGGATATTTACCTAGATGTGCAACTGCTGAGTCATAAATAGGCTCTATGTGTAACCTTCTGAGGAAATGCCAAACTTTGTCCTTTACATTTCTACCAGCAGTGCGTGAGGAGTCCAATTTCTACACATCTTCCCCAACATTTGTTAAGATTTTTTATTTTTTTTGAGACAGTTTCCTGTCACCCATGCTAGAGTGCAAATGGTGTGATTTTGGCTCACTGCAGCCTCCACCTCCCTGGCTCAAGTGATTCTCCTGCCTCAGCCTCCAGAGTAGCTGGGATTACAGGTGCCCACCACTGCGCCAGCTAATTTTTGTATTTTTTATAGAGACGGGATTTCACTATGTTGGCCAGGCTGGTCTCAAACTCCTGAGATCAAGCAGTCAGCCCACCTCGGCCTCCCAAAGTGCTAGAATTACAGATGTGAGCCACAGCACACAGACGTATGATTTTTTTTTATTACAATCATCCCAGTGGGTGTAAAGTGGCATCAATGAATTGCTTTTGCACCTTTGCTAAGAATCATTTGGTCACACCCTGTGGGTCTATGTCTAGGTTCTCTGTTCCGATGGTCTATTTCTCTCTCTCTGCCAGTGCCACACAGTCTGGCTTACTGTACTATATGATGTCTTAAAATCAGGTAGAGTGGGCCGGGCGTGGTGGCTCGCGCATGTAATCCCTACACTTTGTGAGGCTGAGGTGGGTGGATCACTTGAGGCTGAGGCAGGAGAATCGCTTGAACCCAGAAGGCCAAGGCCAAGATCATGCCACTGCACTGTAGCCTGGGCAACAGAGTGAGACTCGGTCTTGATAATAGATAAACGAATAAAATAAAATAAATAATAAATAATTCAGGTAGAGTGAGTCTTCCCATTTTATTCTTTCTTTCCTTTTTTGTTTTTTAAGTCTTGCCAGGCATTCACGGCCCTTCTGGAGCAAGCCTGGGCCTCCCCTAGAAGACGCCCCTCCTGCAGCCTCTCACTGTCACACCCAGCCTCACCCTCATCCCTTGCTTCTGCTGTTCCTGCCACCTGGGATGCCGTCCCCAACTCTCTTTGCCTCAGCAATTCCAGACTGTCCAGGCCCTTCCTCCCAATCCTTGGCAGGCTGAGCCTCGCTCCACCTCTGAACTGTGAATTCCATGGCTCTGAAAGTCTGCACCAAGGCTCTGTCCCTCAGGGAATCATAGCAGCGCTTGAATTTTCCACTAAATATTTTGTGGGTGTGAGTGTGTGCTCTCCAGTCAGGGTGATCTGGCAGTCGACCAAGCTGGACTTCAACCAAAATAGTGACCAGGAAGAGCGTGGGCACCTCTTGACCCCCAGACTGAGAGAAGCAGCTGGACCCAAACACCCGGTGGGGCTATTTTTAGTTGCTGGTTCCTGGCAGGCCTGGCCTGATTTGCGCCTGGATGGAGAACAATGAGCCATTGAACCTTATGGAGCCCCTGTGCCCTGTAAGGCCAGGAGAAGGGTAAGTGATAGAGCGGGTGGGGGCAGTACTCAGAGGTGGACAGAGGTTGCCTAGCTGCCTCCCCCATGCCGACCGGCAGGAAAAGCTTCTACCCAAGCTCTTTGTTAGACTTCCTGTGGGGCCAGGTGTGGAGCCAGCAAGTATTTTGGGAAGGCTGTGTTTGTTAGCACTGGCAGCAGCGTTTCCAACATTTTTTGAGCCCGTTCCATGGGCCAGACACAGCAATAAGAACTGAGTGTCCTCTCGTATTTATCAGCCTCATTGTTCACATGTGGAAACTGAGGCCCAGTTCAAAGAGACCAGGAACCTGCTTACACACAGCAATTACGAGGAGGAGTCGGGATTCAAACCCAGGCCCTCTCTGTCTCCTTTCAGAGTGTGGACACTGCAGAGTCACCCAACTCTAGTCTGCCCCTGCTCAGGGCCCTCCCACTCCCGGGGGCTCCAGGAATGACCTCAGGCCAGTCACTTGTCTTCTTTGGCCTTGGTTTACTCATTGGTATAATAGGGGGACCCTTTCATTCAGGGCAGTATGGGATGGTGCTTCACAGATGGAGAAGGGACCAGCATTGTCTGGCCTCCACTTTCCCGTGTTTGACGATTTAAAAAGCCCACGAAGCACAGTTCTGTTCATTGCCGAAGGTCTTTGAATCCCATTCTGGGTATGGCAGCTTCTAGGCTCCGAGGGAGGGACAGGTCCGATCTGCCTAGTGCCTTTGGGGAATTCAGGAATTCCTGTCTGGAAGAGGAGAGAGAAGCCAGGCTTATTAACAGGTGAGGACAGCACCATGAGCGAGATGCATGAGAAACATCTACATTAGTCTGCTCGAGGTCCAGACACAGCCCCACATCCTGCTGGTGCCTTAAGCAACAGAAATCTGTTTTCTCACAGTTCTGGAGGCTGGAAGTCCAGGATCCAGGTGTGGCAGGGTTGGTTTCTTCCGAGGCTATTCTCTTTGGCTTATAGTTGGCCGTCTTCCTATGACTTCATCGGTCTTCTTCTGTCCCTACACTTCATGGCCGTCTTCTCCCCACGACTTCATGGGCCTTCTTCTCTCCCTACGACTTCATGGGCCTTCTCTCCCTACGACTTCATGGGCCTTCTTCTCTCCCTACGACTTCATGGGCCTTATTCTCTCCCTACGACTTCATGGGTCTTTCCTGTGCATCCTTCTGTCCCCATCTCCTCTTCTTGTAAGGGCATCAGTCACACTGGCTTAGGAAGACAGTCATTCCCACTCTAATGAACTCACTGTAACTTCATCATCTCTGTAAAGACCCTGTCTCTAAATATAGTGACATTCTCCAGGACTGGGAATTAGGACTTCAACATTGGAAATTTGG
Source organism: Alouatta palliata (assembly GCA_004027835.1). Classification (NCBI taxonomy): domain Eukaryota; kingdom Metazoa; phylum Chordata; class Mammalia; order Primates; family Atelidae; genus Alouatta; species Alouatta palliata. The sequence goes on along the minus strand of PVKV010007096.1, from coordinate 78,254 downwards.
GGAGACACATTTCATTCCATAACAATGGTGATTTAAAATGACTGACAGTAGCCACTTTTGCACATTGGCAGATAGTAAATCCTGTCAGGTGAGGCCCCTCCTGGGATGTCCAAGGAGTGGAAGTCCTGAATAGCATTGGCACTATAAATGAGAAGGGTGAGGGGACCCAAGAGGGGAGAAGCAGTTTCCAGAACACTCTGAGAGGTCAGGTACCCTGACTCCCAGCTGGTAAGTGATTCTCTGGGGGGAGGGATGGTTGACAAATTCCTGAGAAGTACCATGTCTTGACCCTGTCAAGTTGTTTTGTGGCCAGCATTGGAATTGCTGTTATCCAAGTTAACTCAGCATTGCAAGGCCCTTGGGATGAGGTGGCGGATGGGGTGTCTCCAGAACGGAGCCCAGCAGGCTGCTGGGGCAGAAGACAGCCGCAGGTGCTGAGAGCAAGGAGGACTGGCAGGTGGACACCCAAGTTTATAGAAACTGGGGAGAGGACACACCAGCATGGTGGATGGGGACTAGCGCTATCTCATCCTGACAGGACAGCAGTGACAGGAGAATGTGGGAACACCAGGCAGCTCCATCTGGGAATAAGGTACCTATACTGGCCTGGAGAGGTGGGCATTAGGGAAGGCTTCCTGGAGGAGGTGAAGACCAAGATAGGTCTTGACGTGTGTCATAGATGGCTAGACAAGGGTGGTGGCATTCCAAGCAAAAGACCCTGTGAGGCAGAAGTCTGTAGGTTCTGCAGACTCCAGATCACATCTTCCTGTGGGCCAGACTCCAAACTAAGCTCTTCCCATGGAGAAGAAAGCAGGTGGCCATGTGGTGGTGGGGGGTGACTGGTTGTGGTTGGGTATGGGGTGCAGGCTGAAGAGGTGCAGGAGAGACCACAGGGGAAGCTGGCCTGACCAAGGGGAGCTTGGAGTGCCCAGCTGCAGTGTAGGGACTTCCTGCTAAATGCACCCATGCTCTGCTGGTGTGGGTGGTATGGCATGTGTGTAAATATGTGTGTGTATCATCCATGTGTCTGATACATATGGTGTATATATTATGTTATGTGTGGGGAGCCTGGCAGCTTTCAGCAGTGGAGTGCTGAGTGAGATGACTTCAGGGAGGGAGGGCCTGATGGTGTTTGACGAGTCCCCAGTGCCCGGTGCGGAGTAGACACGGAGTGACAAACAGCACTATGGCATTTGATGTGGTCAGCTGATGGGTCAGGGAGGGCTACTCAAGGCCTGGCGGTTGTGTAAATGCCAGGTGACATGTTGACCAATGGCACTTCAGTTTCTGGAAGGACTTGGTGGTGACTTTCCAAGAACCACTGTTTCTCCCCTGCAGCTTCTGCTGGGGTCAGGAGAGGAAAGTTTGGACCAGTCAAGTCCAGTTTATAACTCGTGGCTGACCAGGGCAGCTGAAGACAGGAACAGCATACGTGGATTGAATGGGTCCCTCGTGCCAGGCCTGTGCCAAGTACCTCATACACCTGCACATGTTCCTCCCGACCATCCCAGGAGGAAACGGGTGGCCGCCTCATTTTACAGAGGAAGAAACTGAGGATCAGGGAAGGAGAAGGATTTGCCCAAGGCCCAGGACTGGGAAAGCACTGAATCTGGGCCTTTCTTTAAAGCCCGATTTCTGAGAAACTCCCCTGGGCCATACCTGGGCTGCCTCAGTTTCCAAGAAGTAGGAGGGTGAGCCTGTAGCAGCCCTTCCTGCCCGGGGACAGAAGGGGCTTTGTGGGGAAGAGGGTGCTTGGCCTGGCCGAGCTGCCTGGGAAAGGTGGAGAGCTGGGCAGTGCAAAGGCCCATGACCCTGGTGTGCCTACCTGTCTCCTGGCTCTGACCCTGGGCAGGGCCTGTGTCTCTGCAGACAGGAATGAAAAGGCACCGCCCCTTGGCGGAGCTAAACCCCTGCACCCTGGAAGCTGCCACCAACTGCCCCACCGGATCACCAAAGCCAGAAACTTACCCTCCTGGCCCAGGGGCCTGCCTTCACCTCTGTCTCCCCTCTGAGCTTGTTTCCTTTGATACAACAGGGCAATGATACTCCCCCGATGGGTGAGTGCAAGGGAAATAGGCTATGTTTGCAGAGAGCTTAGGCCCGGAGAGCCAGCTCCAGGTGCAGCTGCTGGGCTGTAATGATGCCTCTGGGCGGGTTATGGTTTTGTTGTCGCAGCCTCCACTTCCCTGTTAGCTGGTCATTGGCACTGAAGGGCCTTCAAGGCCAGGGTCACCATGAGGTGGAGGAAGGGTCTGGGATCTGACTTGTGTCCTGTCAGTAACACTGGGCCATGTGCTTCTCTGTGCTTTGGCTTTGTGGCCTGCAGTTGTTTGGGCTGGAGGATTTTAAAACCGGGTGCCACCAGAGGCAAAGACTGGTCTGACATCAGGGGCAGGGGCTGGTGGGGAGCAAGTTCATAAAATGGTAGTAGCCAAGTGTGGTGGCACATGCCTGTAATCCCAGCTACTCGAAGGCTGAGGCAGGAGACTCGCCTGAACCCGGGAGGCAGAGGTTGCAGTGAGCTGAGATGGTGCCACTGCACTCCAGCCTGGGAAACAGAGCCCTGTCTCCAAAACAAAAAAAAAACAAAAAAGAAAAGAGCCCTTTCCTTCCAACAACCTTCTCTCCCCATGGTATTCTACTGAACAGATTGACCTGGAAAATCTCTAAAAGGTGTCACTTTGGAGAGTGTGCTCGGGGGAGGCAGGGATATTCTTCCCAACACAGCCCCCCTCCTAGTTCCAGACCTGCTTCTGGCTGATACCAAGAATGGCCTCTGATTACAGCATCCACACACACCCACATCAGACACACAACACACATTAGAGATACACAGCACACACGCCACACATGATACACAACACACATCAGACACAACACATACTTATGCATACCACGTACATTAAACACACAACACACAGCATACGTTGACACATACAACACACATAGGCACAGCACATATCGAGCACACACATAGCATGTAACAAACACACAGCATGCATCATACAGACACAACACACACAGCACATATCAAACACATATGACACACATATACACCCATCTTATATGAAACATATGTCAAACACATGTACCACACACATACACAACACAAATTATACTACAAATACACACAGTACACATAGAAACACAACACACAACCACCTAACACAACACATACACCATACGTTATACAAAGAGGACATACACACACATCACACACAGATTTACGCACATGCCACAGCACATACACACACACCAAACACACATACCAGCAGAGTGCTGGTGCATTTAGCACCTTTTGATTGAGAAAATGCATTTCAACAAAAGCTCTAAAGATTCAGAGAGGCTTAAATGATTTGGTCTTTCCTTCACCCCAACAGCATCTTCAGATAATTGAAAACCAGCCATTTGAAGATGCATCGAACACATTCTGTATTCCAGTCCCAGATGTGCTCAGGTCTTCTGGATCCGGGCACCCCAGTGGAAATGCCGCACCTCCCATGCTTCTGGGTGCACGCGTAGCAACCCCTGGTTCAGGCCACCATTCAGTTACTTGCCTCCAGTGGGAGATTGGGCTGCAGCCACTAGTGGCTCCAAGTCCCTCTTGCTCCTCCACTATTCTTACTCAGGCATATGGCTCCCCTCTCCATATCACATGCCCGAGTGTGTGTGCGCACATTTGTGTTTGCATGTGTGTCGGGGAGGAAGGTGGGCATCGTGCCGGCAGCCTCTCACTCTGCCCTAACTATGAGCTCACAAACCACGCTGTCCTAAAGGACTCCCCTGCAGAGAAACTTCCCGCCCAGCTCCACCCAGAAGAGAGAGCAGATGGAAAATTGGAGCAAGCCCTCATCTTGGGTCAGGGAAGAAAAGATTCTTTTTTCCCCTTTCTCTCTAAAAATATGCTCAGGGCTTTTTTGAGCCTTGATGCAATAGAAACCAGCTGTGGCCCAAAACGCCCCTGCAGCCTCTGCCCAGGGAAAAGGAAAACAAAAACAGCTGTTGGAGGCGGGATCAACGCCTGTCTTTAGGCGCCAGGCCCAGCCTCTAGCTACCTCTGCCCTGGAATTGCGTCCCAAATGGGTACCAAACAGTCCCTGTTTGTTCGTCCTAATATGGGCCCAAGGCCCCAGGAGTCACTTAGCTCTTCCACTTTCAATTCTTGGTGCAGAGGATGAGAATATGTCAAGAAGTAGGCGTTTCTTGGAATCTGTGCCCAGGTACTTCCCCGTCTGGTGGGGGGGAGACAGATGCGCACACGAGGTACCCAGATACAGCCTGAGGCTCCCTCCTCTGGCAGCCTAGAGGAAGGAGAGGCCATGCTTAATTTGAGGAGCAGGAAGACTTCCTGGAGCAGGTGACCCTCAGATGGCCTTATTATTATTATTTTTTGAGATGGAGTTTCGCTCTTGTTGCCCAGGCTGGAGTGCAACGGCGCGATCTTGGCTCACTGCAACTTCTGCCTCCCAGGTTCAAGTGATTCTCCTGCTTCAACCTCCCAAGTGGCTGGGATTACAGGCATGCACCACTACGCCCTGCTAATTTTTTTGTATTTTTAGTAAAGATGAGGTTTCTCCATGTCGTTCAGGCTGGTCTCAAACTCCTGATCTCAGGTAATCCACCCGCTTCGGCCTCCAAAAGTTCTGGGATTATAGGTGTGGGCCACCACGCCCAGCCCAGAAGGCCTTAAAGGAAGGAGCAGGGAAGAGTGTTCTAGGATGGGGGAACCAGAGTCCAAAAGGCCAGGAGACCGGGATAGTCATTACTCTATGGTGACCATGATGGAAGGGAAAGGTGGGGAGCCCAGTGGGAGCTGCCGGGGAGGAAGGCTGGGACCCTGGATGCTGGTTGAAATGTTCGTTGGGTGACTGAGAGCTGTGGACGGTTCTTGAACAAAGGAGTGACTTATCTAGATCTTGGAGGATATCTGGAGGGGGAGGCTGGTTACCTCATTGGAGCTGAGAGCTTTGTCGAGGAGTCCCTTAGAGAGGGAGCCACACCTTCTAACTGGGCTTCCTGGTACCCTAGCTTATATTGTGGCACAAGCCTTTGGAGAGGCGCCAGTGTGGGCAGTGGTGTCAGGAGATCTGGCTTCTACTTCTGACTGCTGTATGAACTTGTGTGCCCTTGAGCAGACTGTCCTTCCTAGGCCTCTAACTAGCCACCTGCAAGAAGGGATCATGAGGGCTTTCCCTTTTTCTGGAATGTCAGTGCTCGAGGGTTCACTGGTGTCCAGCCTGAGCTCTGCTGGACAGAGGGAGAAGGTAGACTCCAGACTGGGAAAGGGACTGCCCACATTCACCCAGCGTTATCAGCAGCCATCGGGACAGGGCCATGGGCATCCAGGCTCCAAGTTCTAGAGGAGGATTTCCTGCTGTGGATTTGTGGTTCTTGGAGCCCCAGGGACTGGCTTCTGGCTACAGCTCTGTCCCCAGCTAGCTCGCCCATCAGCCTTGCAGGAAGCAGCCTGTACTGGAACCCCGGTGGAGGTGCCTGCTCTTTCTTCCTGGGGGAGGAACTCAAGTGGTGGCAAACGGGACCCTCATGTCATCTTGTCTCATTCCCTCCAGCACCAGCTCTGTGAGGCTGGGTCTGTCACCCTCTTTTGCAGAAGGCAAAACTGAGGCTGGAGCGCTGGATCAACTTCCCCTAAGACCTGCAGCTGGGACTGAACGGAACTGGGATGTGAGCTCTGTCTGCCCCTGGCTTCTCTGCCACAGGGGCCTCTCCTTCCTGCCGCACTCCTGCTCCCTCCAGCCAGCAGCTCTGCCGGGGTGTCTTGTTCACCATCGCATCTCAGGGCCCCAGGCCGGCACGTAGCGGGAGCTTAGGAAATGCTTTTGCAATGGATGCCTGGCCTACTATTGCGAGGCAGAAAATCCAGGCAGGGCCGGTGGCTCTACCTCCTCCTCCAGAATCCTCTGCTGGCTGGAAGAGTTCACCATATTGGTGAACCCCAATATCACGGCCTTTCACCATCTTCCAGTTCCCACGCGGCAACCAAGGTAGAGAATGTGGTTTCCCTCCCTGAAGGCCTGCGCCCTTTGCTCCCCCATTGAAAGATTCTCCTTGGGGCCTGAAAGCTTAGGGGTATAACTCCTTCCTCCTCAGGCGCAGTCCCAAGGCGCAAAACCACTTGCGCCAGCAGCTTGAGAGCAGAAACCGGAAGAGGGGAGACCGGAAGACAAGTACCCCCTGAAGATCGAGAGAGAGGCCATCCGAGTACTACGTAACAGTTACGTCAGAGTGGGACACTTCCGGTTTACAGGCGGCTAAAATCCCTGCCTCGCCCTCACGTGGGGCTGACGCCATTTTAGGCCGCAGGTCGTCTGCACTTAGCCGCTCGTTGTGCTAGCGCGTTGCTTCACACCGCCACCTGTTGCTTGTTGGTGCGCTCTCGGGGTTTGAACTGATAATGGAGACTTGCACCCACCACGGCCAGCCCAGCAAGGTGAGGGCCCCGAGCCAGACACTTGGAGGTAAACGGAGGTGGCAGTCCATAGTTGCCTCAGACCAGGGAGCCCAGAGGAGAGGCTCAGAGAGGGCCTGCCACAGCCGCCAAGGGTTGTTGGGGACTCCTGAAAATTAGAAGGGGCCCCACAAGGGCAGACCAGCTAAAAGTCTTTAAGTGGTAAGCGCATGTACATTGCAGGCCTGCTGCTTCTTGGACCAACTCTTCCATTGCGCTGGGTGCCACCCAGTGTTTCTGAAGCCCCTGAGTGGTGCCTGCTGCAGCCGTGCCTGGCAGCAGCCCCTGCAGGGAGGCAGTTCCTGGCATGGTGGCAGAGCTGCCATCCTCTCGCCCTAGGCTCTTCACAGTCTTGTAACCCAGGATCCCCAGCCAGCGCGGAATTTCCCTCTTTCTCTGCCTCTGAGTGAACCCCTCCTTCCTGCCCTGCTTGCTTTCCAGTCATACCTTGCCTTTGGTCCTGATACCCCTCTGCCTTCCTCTGTAGCATCTTGAGACCCACAACAACCTGGGATCCTGCAGAAGTAATACTAATAACAAAGCAACACCACCAACAATGTTTTCAGTACGTTGTATTAAGCGCTGTCGGTGCCAGCAGCTGTGCAAAATGCTTTGCACCCACTATCCCCTTTAATCCTCACGATAAGCCTAAGAAGTAGCTAATTACACAGATTGCTGACAAAAAACACATGGCTCAGTTAAAGGACACAATTCTGTGGGTGTGATTGTGTGTTGGAATTACCTGGGGCGTATCAAATACTCCTGCTGCTTGTGTCTCACTCCCAGGGGTTGTGGTTTAATGGCTCTGGGGTGTGGCCTGGGATTGGGAATTTTATAAAAGATCCCAGAACATCCTAATATGCACACAGGTTTGGGAACCACCAGTTTTCCTGAAGAGAGTTTAATGAAGGGAGTTTAAAAAAGTTTTGTTGAAGTATAATCGATATGCAGTAAGCTGCACATATTCAGAACATACAATTTGATACGTTTTTAAAAACCATCTGAACCATTTTAAGTATATCATTCAGCAGTGTATGTTAAAGTGTGTTCATATATAAGTATGTTCATATTGTGCAAGGATCTCCAGACCTTTTTTATCCTGTAAAACCGAGACTGTCCCCTTCAACTCCCCGCTTCCCCTCCCCTAGCCCCTGGCAACCTCCATTCTACTTTCTGTCTCTGACTTTGATGACTCTAGGTACCTCATGGAAGAGGAATCCCACAGGCCGGGCACAGTGACCAAAGTGCTGTAATCCCAGCACTTTGGGGAGGCTGAGGTAGGTGGATCACCTGAGATTAGGAGTTCGAGGCCAATCTGGCCAACATGGCGAAACCCCATCTCTACTAAAAAGACAAAAAAAAAAAAAAAAAAAAAAAAGCCGGGCATGGTGGCTCATGCCTATAATTCCACTTACTCGGGTGGCTGGGGCATAGAAATGCATGATCCTAGGAGACAAAGGTTGCAGTGAGCCAAGATCATGCCACTGCACTCCAACCTGGGTGATAGAGCCACACTCCCTCTCAAAAAACAACAAAAAAAGGCAGTGGAATTACACAGAATGTCTTTTTGTGACTGATTTCACTAGCATAAGGTCCTCAAGGTTCATCCTTGTCACATAAGGCAGGATTTCCTCCCTGAAGGCTGAATAATATTCTGTTGTATGTATGTACCACATTTCTTTATCCGTTCATCTGTCCATGAGCATTTAGGTGACTTCTATTGTGAATAATGCTGCTGTGAACATAGAGTTGCAGACATCTCTTCGAGACCTTGCTTTCCATCGTTTTGGATATATATGCCCAGAATTGGGATTGCTGGATTGTATGGTAATTCTATTTTTAGTTTTTTGAGGAACCACCCTGTTGTTTTCCATATCAGCCACGCCATTTTATAATCCCACCAACAGCGTGAAAGAGTTCCAGTTTCCCCAAATCCTCGCAAACACTTGTTATTTTGTTTCTTGGAGAGTAGCCATCTTCCTGGGTGTGAAGTACTAGCTCATTATGAATTTGATTTGCATTTCTCTAATGATGAATGGTGCTGAGCATCTTTTCATGTGCTTGTTGGCTGTTTGTAAATTATCTTTGGAGAGGTAGTGAAGAGACTTTTTACTGTGGTGTGCCAGGGTTAAAGGACCTGGTAGGGGATGATGCTGCACCAGAGACTAGTGAAAGCAGCATGTTGTAACCCCCTCTAGGCCTGAGGACCAGAGGAGGGCATTGGGTACCAGAATCGCAGAGCAGGAGCTGCAGAAGGGGCTGCCCAATAGAATAGGGGGCTCTGGGAGAGGAATGCAGCCACAGCAGAGGGAGTGGGAAGAATCCTCAACCTCCCTGTCTTCCTGCTGCCTTCCAGTATCCTGCCTGGGTAAGATCAGCCTCCTGGGGATCAGAGCAGGGCAAGAAGGGGTGAGAATCTGATGATGGTGGGGGCAGGGGGCAAATAGAGTCACCCAAAAAAGAGGTGTATGTTGCTGACTCCATTTACAGTTGAGGAAACTGAGGGTCATGTTTGACAGTTTAGAGGGAATTGGACCAAGATTTGGACTCTGGTCTAGGTGATGCCAGTGCCATTATTCTAACCCATAAGCTACACTGCCTCCTGGCAGTGGGCAGCACCCAGTGAGGGAGGGTGGTGGAGGCGATGCCCTTCCAGCCAGATGCCACCCCTCTCTTGTGCTTGGCCATGGCTCATCTGCCTTCTCCTTCCTTCCTTTTCCATTTAGAAAGCAACGTGTCTGAAAGGCAATTCTGTTTTTGATGAGGGTACAGGCAGGAGAGAGAATTGTCACCCTGCTGAAGACATGCAGCTCTTCCAAGCTCTGCCCTTATGTGTAACTTGTTCTTATCTGATCCTGGAGCCACCACCTGCTACAGCAGAAAGAGACCCCGCAGACTCTCTGGATCAAACTACTCACTGTCCAGAAGGAAAAACTGAGGCCCAGATTTATGTCTCTGGCTAGAACCCAGGCCTCAGGGCTGCACGCAGTGTGACCTGAGCCTGCTCTGCTCATCAGAGCTGATCTTTACCACCCTTCATATTCTGGGAGCCCACAGGTGGCAAGATGGGCATTGCAAGTCATTGTGGTTCCCCCACTGAAGCAGATTCCCTGGCCAGCGATTAGCCAGTGCTCTGCTGGTTCACAATGTGCTCCAAATGCTAGACAAAGATCAGGTCGGTGTCCAGGACACATGACTGGCACTCCAGGAGGAGAGCTGTTCTCAATAGTTCGGTGATATTAGCAGCCTCTGTGTGATCAGTCAAGCAGGGCAGTCAATTTCCTCTCCTGTTAGCCCTGACTCTGGACTGTTGTACTTGGAGGGGCTCCCTTTGTGCTCCTGCAGCCCAGAAGCCCTCCAAGGCTTGAGCTGAGAGAGTCGCAGGATCTTGGACTGTTCAATGGAAGGGCTCCTAGCAAAACCCAGATGCATTCTCTTCGTGTATGGATGGGAGGACTGAAGTCCAGAGAAGCGGAGTAACTTGTCCAGGGTTGTGCTGAGATTTGTGAAGGTGCTGGATGCTGGTGCGCCAGTGGCTGGCATGCTCGGAGCCCTTCCTTCCCGCCGTTTCCCTGGAGTTCTGTTTGGCAACCACCCGTCTACATTTTTGCAAAGTGATGTCATCTGCAGATAATGGTTTTTCCGTTCCTGGTGGAGCAGGAGTTCCAGATACAGTGCTCTGGGGGAGGGGCTCAAGAGAGCTGATTGTGTACCCCTCAGGCAAGGGGGGCCAGGTGGACCCCTGCCCTCTGACAACCATATCTGAGTTGTAAGGCAAGGCACTGTCTCAGGCTTCCTGGACTCCGGAGCCTGGAATGGCCAAAATGGCAGGGACCCCAGAGACAAGCCTCTCCTGCCTCCTCCTCATGCCATTGGGAATCTGAGGCCCAGAGAGGGCAGAGCCTTGCCCAAGCTCACACAGCATTTACAGGCAAAACTTGGACTCACACTCCGACTCCTAATACCTGTGATCACTTGCCCACGGTTGGAGGTTTTTCACCCTCACCACTGTTGGCATTTTGGGTCAGGGAGTTTTGTTGTGGGGGCTGTCCTTTGCATGGCAGAATGTTCGGCCTCGACCTCCTAGAGACCAGTAGCACCCCTCTCCAATTCTCAAATCCAGACATTGCCAGGGTCTTTCACCTAAGTTGGGGTGGGAGAAAGTAACCCTCCAGCTCGTAAGACTTTTATCCACTGCTGTAGGCAGGAGAGGGTTCTTGAATCCAAAGCCCAAAGGGTGCTTTGTCTGAGGCTCTGACTTCATGTCAGGCACCATCAGGATGGGAGGCAGGCCTGGAGGGGGCTGTGAGGGGCTGGAAGTGGTCCAGGCCCTCCTTCTGGTCAGGAACACTGCTTCCTCTGATCACTTTTCTTGGAGCAAAACTGCCGATTTATTTTCCTGGGGAAATAAAAATAAATGCTGGCTGTTGTAATCCCATCCCCTGTCCCATCTGGAAAAAGCAAGCTCATGAATCTTGGCTGCCTGAGCTCTGAGGGCTGTTTCTGGTGGAACCTGCAGTTACAATGGGCCTTCGAACACCGGAGCAGGCACGACTGACATTTCCTTTCCCCGTTACATGGCTCTTTGGAATGTTAGCCCCAGGGGGTAGTCCATGTGCAGGCAGAATTTGGTGGCAGGAAGCCCTGGATGGGCCAGAGGCCAGCTCAGCTTCTGACTTGCTATGTGACTTTAGGCTACTTTTCTGTTCCTCTCTGGACCTTGATTTCTCCATCTGCAGAATGAGGGGAGCCATGTTCAACAAGGGGTCCATGGACCACCTGCATCAGAACTATTTAGGGAATATGTTTATGCATATTCCTGATATTTCTGATTCCTCTTCCAGACCTCTTAAAGTTTTTCTGCACTTCTAAGTGATTTTGATGTATATAAGTTTTGGAACCCATGACACCAAGGACTTTGAATTTTCCACCCAATCTCAAGTTTGAACACACCACAGCTTTTCACTCTTCTTTCCCCGCTCATTACTAAGTGTAGGGTAATGAAGCTAGAGGGTAAAATTATGGGGTGGGCTGAGACTGTGCATTGCTCCTAACAATTATCTGCTTTCAAGTTTTTGGCAGGGTCTCTGGGGTCCTCAGGCCAACTGAAGTCACTGTTAAAGCACTTTATTCCTCCAGTGATGAAACCTGAGCTGCTAGTTACAGAGTTTGGTTTCAAAATTGTACCATTTATTATTTTTGTTGGATTGGTTTATAAACCTTTGTATAGTCATACATCATTTATAGTGCATTATTCCACAAGAATGCATTTTCCAGATGAGATTTATTTTTTCTGTTAAAAACTTAGAACTGTTCTCTTTTTTTAAATGTAAGTCTTTCACCATGTGTTACCTATTACCACCTTAAATGAAGGTCAAGAAATGTAATTTTACTCATTCTCAATGCTCTGGGGTTGTCATTGTGAGTTTTAACTACCATATGCATCAATGTAAATTTTAGGGACTCCCAAACTCACCGTGCTTGAACTACAAATGTCCCCCAAGTGGCTTAATCCTTGTGTCTCCTTTTAAAAGTTCTGCTTTGCATATATATATATATATATATATATGTAAATTTTTTTTTTTTTTTTTTGAGATGGAGTTTCACTCTTGTTGCCCAGGCTGGAGTACAATGGTGTGATCTCGGCTCATCACAACCTCCGTCTCCTGGGTTCAAGCGATTCTCCTGCCTAAGCCTCCAGAGTAACTGGGATTACAGGCATGTGCCACCACACCCAGCTAATTTTGTATTTTTAGTAGAGACAGAGTTTCTCCATGTTGGTCAGGCTGGTCTCGAACTCAGGTGATCCGCCCGCATTGGCCTCCCAAAGTGTTGGGATTACAGGCGTGAATCACCGTGCCCAGCCTGCTTCTATATTTTTAAAGATTTCTTCCTCATGAAATATCAGCAGTTACTTCTCACCACGTTACCATGACTCCTTCAAATGAAAAACCAACAATCCATGTGTATCAGAAATGTATGTAGCATAAGAGTTCATAAACAATGAATGAGATGATTCTTTGATGAGTTAGGGGCATGAATTTTTGACGTTTATTTTGGCAGCTGACAATAAGGGGTAGTTTTTTTTCTTTATAATTTTTAGCCCAATAACAGCTGCTTTCTGAGAGTTTTCTAGATAAATGAGAAATGAATGTAGATAGATTTTTCCATGTAACTAATTTACATTCTGGGTGAACTCGTTTTGCTTCTGACTTAGAGATGCCTTCATTTCCTCCTCATCTGCAGCCTGGTCTTGGAGAAGCTGCTCCACCCCTAGTCCATGACACATAACACATAACTCAGCCTACTGGCCCCCTGATGCTACCTGGGCCAGTCACATTTTCCAGTCAGGAAATTTGCAATTGGGATTCAGAGCTGGAAAGAGTCACCTCCTCTGAGGGGAGCTGCACTTGCAGACCATGTAACTCAGAGGCTGAGGCCCTATGAGCCCTGGGGTGAATGTGGCCTAGAGTGAATGTAGAAGCTGGGCTGTGGGGGCTCCCTGAGCAGAGTCCGTGTGTGCATGTGCACGCACATGTGTGCGTGTGCTGGAGGATGGGTGAGGACACAGCGTCCCAAGCCCATGAGGGAGGGGCTTGTCCTAATCAAGTTACAGAAATCAGGGCAGGGAGAGGATGAAAGAGTCCTGTTCCCCTCTCTGCATTTGGGAGATTCAGGCCCTGGGGGAAGGAGAGACTGACCCATGATCATCCAGAGGGGACATGGTTAAACTGGTCCTGAGCTCTGCCGTGCATGTTCTGTTTCCTACCCCTACAGCTGGCTTGGAGCATGGACAGGCCTTGTCTTTCTTCTCTCTCTTTCTGCTAAATTCTTTTCTGTTGGGAATCTGAAGACTGGGTAGTTGCAGTCATGGCTCATGGCATGATTTTCTCCAAATATCTCCCCAACAGGTGATCACAGCACCTACAATTCTACCAGTGGACCTTCCATCTCCAAGAGTAGCCCTGGGCAGGTGTATACCACGTGTCTTGTTGAGAGTGGGGATTAATTAATAGTTCAAGGAGCCCAAGATAAAGAAACTCATATTTAATGAATCTCCAGGCAATTTATACCCACCACACAGTCTTATGAAGATAGCTCAATCACACCCATTTTACAGAGGGGAAAACTGAAGTTCTGAGAGGTGAGCTGACATGCCTCCAAGATCACATAGCAAGTCAGGAGTGGGGCTCACATCTTCATCCAGCGTCCAGGCTCTTTTGTCTAAAGCCAGCTCATCTGATCTGGGAGCTGGGGATAGGCTGAGGAGGTGAGTGGGTAACAAGATGAACTTGTCCCATGGAATCATTCAGTGGGAAAAGTTGTGGCTTGGAAATTAGGGCCAAATGGCTCCTTAACCTTGGACATCATGGTGGGCCTGAATTTCCTCACCTCTGAAGGAGGGTAGGACTGGATGGTCCTCTGCAATCAATGGGCTGAGCCAGGAGGACCTACTGGCCATTGACTGTCTACCCTGGTCCAGATTCCAAGTGACCAGGCAGAAAGAGCATGAACTGGCTGGGCACAGTGGCTCACACCTATAATCCCAGAACTTTGGGAGGCTGAGGTGGGTGGATCACCTGAGGTCAGGAGTTCAAGACCAGCCTGGCCAATATGGCAAAACCCTGTCTCTACTTAAAATACAAAAATTAGCCAGATGTGGTGGTGTGTGCCTGTAATCCCAGCTACTGGGAAGGCTGAGGCAGGAGAATTGCTTGAACTTGGGAGGCGGAGTTTGCAATGAGTCGAGATTGTGCCATTGCACTCCAGCTTGGGCAACAAGAGTGAGACTCATCTCAAAAAAGAAAAAAAAAAAAACAAAAAAAAAACATGGAGTTTGGAGTTCGACTGCTTGGCTTTAAATCCCCTACTCCACTCACTACTAGGGCGTGGACTCAAGTAGGTGAATTAACTGCTCCAGCTTCAGTTTTCTCATTTATAAAATGGGGATAGTAATAGTATCTCCCTCATAGTAATGATTAAATAAGTTAATGCCTGTAAAGCCAGGACAGTGCCTGGTACCTAGGAAATGCTTAATGCATGTTAATTGTTACTGTCATTCTTGACACCCTGTGATGTACCCCTTGGGGTTGAGAAGGTTTAACTGAACATCTAGCTCTTCCCGGATGCAGTGGTAGCCTTGGGATCTGGCAGCAGGCCCCTGTGGGCTTGTTTCCTGGTCAGAGTGAGTCCATCATCACTCAGACATGACACATGGCCTGGCCATCCCCACTGGGGCCGCAGGCAGCTGATCCTGGGCTAAAAATACTAGTTTCATGAATGGAGCCAAGGAGGCCATTCTGGGATCCACAATTAGTGTTTGTGTTAAAACCCATTCTCTGACTCTCCACCCCTGGGTGAGCCTTAGCACCACCCCTTCAGTGCTGCTGATTCCGGGGAGACTCATTCAGGGTTGAGGGGTTGGGAATGGAGAGGAAGGGGGAGTACACTTGATGGGTTCTTTAACAAGTAGGGAGGCAGCTGGTCACCCAATTCCCCTACTACTGAGTGGGGTAGGAATTAAAATCCCCCTTTATAGTGGACGTTTCCAGATCTTGCAGCCTAGGGATATATAGTTAAGTCTGGGTTCTGGGCCAGTGCCCCCTCCAAAGTCTCTTCTCCCTTCACCTGGTGCCACCCAACAGCCCTTTGGGGAGGGGTCCTGACTTGGGGGGTGGTAGCTGACCTCGGGCACCTTTCATCTCTCCTAAGACTTGAGACACAGTCATCCCATGGAGGATTAGAGCCGGAAAGTAGGGGCCCAGTTCAGGGAGCAGCAGAACCAGAGCGGAGGCTGAGCTGGAGTTGCCCTGACGGGTCACAAGGTGGAGGCTCAGGCCTGGGATGGGCAGTCAGGCCAGCAGGTCCACAACAGCAGAAGCCAAGGCATACAGTAGTCTGGGAGATGTCCCCTGACCTGCCATGGATTGAAGCCTCTAAGATGTTTCCTTCTGAGGCTAGAGCTGATGACTGGCATCCTTCAGATGTAACCTGGGTGCAGCCGTCAGGTGGGGACGCCATGCAGGGCAGGAGCTCAGGCCCCCCAGAGGGAGTCACACCTGGCTGGGCCACTAACCTGTGAACACCCTTTCCAGGGCTCCTTTTTGCTTGCTTGTTTGTGGCCCTCACTAGACTGTAAGCTCTCAAGGACAGAGCCATTGGGAATGAAATACAAGGTGAGTCTTGGGGCCTAGGACCCCAGACAGCAGCTGTCTTTACTGAGAGAAGGGTTAGGGCCCCTAGAGGCATGGAGAAAAATTAAGGCCCAACTTACTCCACTTGGGAACCACCCTGATCACAGAAAACACTGCTCCTTCCCTCACTCTCAGGGACAGCTATGCCCAAAGGGAGGGCCCCAGCGTCTGCCCGGAGAAAAAGCAAATGGTAAAGATGGTGGTCCTGTGCTTTCAAGCTTCTCAAGCCATATCCCTGCTAGGCTCACAGTGTGTATTTGGGACTTTTAGAATTTGGGAAGTTGAGGCCTATGAAAGTTTGAGAACCCGGGAAACTTTGCGGCTTTCAGGATCTTTTGAAATCTTGGACATTTTAGAATCTGGAGAATCTTTAAACCTGGAGAACTTTAACAATCTTGAACTCTTTTGATGTTGTGGAATTTAAGGGATTTCATTTTGGGGCTCTGTTGGTCTTAGAGTGGATGGTGTCCTCTTGGTGTAGAGGAGGAAATTCAGCAGCAGACCTGACCCCTCTCCTCCCAGCAGCCTTCAGAGCCCAG
Organism: Alouatta palliata; assembly: GCA_004027835.1. Lineage (NCBI taxonomy): Eukaryota > Metazoa > Chordata > Mammalia > Primates > Atelidae > Alouatta > Alouatta palliata. The sequence goes on along the minus strand of PVKV010007096.1, from coordinate 62,052 downwards.
TATTGAAAATATCTGAACTTTAAAAGTTTCAAACTTCAGATTTTGGAAATGAAATCGTATTGGTTATCTTAAATGTCTGATGCTGTGTTTCTCAAACATCTGTTGGCCTACTGGGTTTCTAAGTTTCTGGCTTTTTCTTTTGTAAATGATTTTTTCTCTCATGCCAGCTTCAACAAATATTCATGCTAGAATGGGATGCAGAAGGCACCTACTTTCGGAGATGGGGAAACTGAGACTCAGAGAGGGCACAGCCTTTTCTAGGAGGGCCTCTAGTGACTCAGAGTCAGATCTGTGCTTCTTGGCTCCTGGATCTCTGAGCTGCACCCCCTGGCCCCCTATTCCCACCCCCACACCCCTGTTCTCCCTGGCGGCCCCACCCTGAGGATTTCCTATGCCTTTCTGTGGAGCTTTCTCCTTCTCCTAGATGCCTTTTCTGCAAAACAAAGCTGGGGATTCCTGAGCCAAGCCCAGGCCCACGTGCCTGGAACCAGAGACAGCATAAGGAGCAGAGGTGCTGCCAGGACACTAGCTGCAACCTCCATGAGGAAACGAGGAAAACAGAACCTCTGCTGTCACCTAGCCAGGGCTCTCAGAGCCTGGAAAGCTCTCTGGAGAAGTGGAGAGTTGTTCAGATCCAGGCTGATTTGTCAGCTCCAGCCCTTCTCTGGTGCTCAGCTCGCCTCTGCCTCTACCTGCCCCTGTAGCCTCCTGCATCTTCTCCCCTTTCTGTTGCGTGCCTTCCTCTTCCTGCAGCCTCTGCCTCCTTGTGGGTTTCTCTTGCTCTCCAGTTCTGGTGAGCTCATGGCTTCTGTAGCTCCAGTTTCTCTTTGCTTCCCTTTATGAATCTTTCCCGCTTTGGTTGTCACTCCCAACTTCGTAACTTACACTCAGTGCCCCAAGAGGGAGGACTTTTGATTGGTTTGGAAGACCCCCACCAGGACAGGGCATGGATTAAGCAAGTTCTTATGTGAGGTCTCTGATTCCCTAACTCCAGCTAGGTATTCAGTTATTCAGTTCAATTCTGACACTTCCTCCAGGAGTTACTGTAGACCCCAAAGTTTTAGGGCTCAGCCCCACAGAGCTGCCGCCCTTCAGCTACAAGTCACAAGTCCAGGGACCATCTGTACATCTGACCATCTGACTCTGAATTTCAGGGTTCCTATAACCTCCTCTTCTGGTTGGATAATTCACTAGAACAAGTCACAAAACTCAGGAAAGTGCTTTGCTGACTATTATCAGTGGATTATAAGGATTCTACTCAAGAACAGACTCATGGAAGAGATGCAGGAGACAAAACATGGGGGATTTACATGAAGCTTCCATGTCCTCCAGCAAGCCCATGTGTTCCCCAGCCCAGAGGCTCCAAAACCCTGTTGTTTCGGGGTTTTCATTGCAGTTTCATTATGATTGATTAAATCAATGGCCATTGGCGATTGAATTCAATCTCCAGCCCATGTTATCCCCATGGAGGCTGGGGTGTAGGGGTAAGCCACCCTTATCAAGAAGCTCTCTAGGGCTCCTCCATAAGTCATCTCATTAGCGTACGAAAGACAATACATTCAAGGGTTTTAGGAGCTCTGTGCCAGGAATTAGAGACCAAGACCAAATATTTGTATTTTATACCACACTAGACCACTTCTCACCTCACTGGCCAACTTCAAGATTAGCTGCTCTTAGGTCAAAATACCCACTTGGCCAGGGGTAGAGACCACTTAGGATTATGTGTGGTGTAAGCTGTGGAGATTGGGTGTGGATGCTGGCAGGTGACTGATGGGCTGGACAACTGACAGATGCTCAACTTGGACAGTGTAGGCACAGACAGGGCAGGACCCCATTCCTTTAAGTGCTCCATCTTCAGAAATCCCCTCTCCCCCACTTCTTCCTTCTCTTCATCCCTTTGCTGAGACCCCCTGGGCACTCAGGTCTCTGTTAGTTTCTCCAGGGCTTTGCACATGCTGTTCCCTCTGTTTTGAATGCTCTTCTCCATCTCCCACCCCTGGCTGGCTTTTCCTGGCCACCCACTCTGAATGACGTGCTCCTCTTACTTTTGTACTCTGTGTGTTTCCTTACTGATACTCATCAGCCTAATGATAGACTTATTTGCACAACGGTTTAATAAATCACTGAACTGTATGCTCTAGGTGGGCAGAGACTGGATCTGTTTTGTCTTGTTCAGCATTGCACAATAGCACCTAGAACAGGCCTGGCTTGGTAAATGGCTATTAAATAAATGAGTGAATGGATGATTGTTGTTGAATCAGAGATAATTATGAGACACAAGACTTATATGTATGAGTGAATTTGAAAAAATAGAAACAACTTGAATATTTAATAATAGCCAATTAAAAATATAGTAATCTACAATGCAATTTGCCTGGCCATTAAATCTGTAATTTAAAGGCATATTCTTTTTTTTTATTCTGGGATACATGTGCAGAATGTGCAGGTTTGTTACATAGGTATATGTGCACCATGGTGGTTTGCTGCACCCATCAACTCGTCATCTACATTAGGCATTTCTCCTAATGCTGTCCCTCCCCTAGACCCCCACCCCCCAACAGTCCCCGGTGTGTGATGTTCCCCTCCCTATGTCCATGTGTTCTCATTGTTCAATACCCACTTATGAGTGAGAACATGTGGTGTTTGGTTTCCTGTTCTTATGTTAGTTTGCTGAGAATGATGGTTTCCAGCTTCATCCATGCCCCTGCAAAGGACATGAACTCATCCTTTTTTATGGGTGCATGGTATTCCATGGTGTATATGTGCCACACTTTCTTTATCCAGTCTATCATTGATGGGCATTTGGGTTGGTTCCAAGTCTTTACTATTGTGAATAGTGCTGCAATAAACATACGTGTGCATGTGTCTTTATAGTAGAATGATTTATAATCCTTTGGGTATGTAGCCAGTAATGGGATTGCTGGGTCAAATGGTATTTCTGGTTCTAGATCCTTGAGGAATTGCCACACTGTCTTCCACAATGGTTGAACTAATTTACACTCCCACCAACAGTGTAAAAGCATTCCTGTTTCTCCATATCATCTCCAGCATTTGTTGTGTCCTGACATTTTAATGATTGTCATTCTAACTGTCATGAAATGGTATCTCATTGTGGTTTTGATTTGCATTTCTCTAATGACCAGTGGTGATAAGCTTTTTTTCATGTTTGTTGGCTACATAAATGTTTTCTTTTGAGAAGTGTCTGTTCATATCCTTTGCCAATTTTTTGATGGTTTTTTTTTTCTTGTAAATTTGTTTCAGTTCCTTGTAGTTCTGGATATTAGCCCTTTGTCAGGTGGATAAATTGCAGAATTTTTCTCCCTTTCTGTAGGTTGCCTGTTGACTCTGATGATAGTTTCTTTTGCTGTGCAGAAGCTCTTTAGTTTAATTAGATCCCATTTGTCAGTTTTGGCTTTTGTTGCTATTGCTTTTGTTGTTTTAGTCATGAAGTCTTTGCCTATGCCTATGTCCTGAATGGTATTGCCTAGGTTTTCTTCTAGGGTTTTTATGGTTTTAGGTCTTATGTTTAACTCTTTAATTCATCTTGGTTAATTTTTGCATAAGGTGTAAGGAAGGGATCCAATTTCAGTTTTCTGCATGGGGCTAGCCAGTTTTCCCAATATCATTTATTAAATAGGGAATCCTTTCTCCATTGCTTGTTTTTGTCAGGTTTGTCAAAGATCAGATGGTTGTAGATGTGTGGCATTATTTCTGAGGCCTTTGTTCTGTTCCATTGGTCTATATATCTGTTTTGGTATCAGTTCCATGCTGTTTTGATTACTGTAGCCTTGTAGTATAGTTTGAAGTCAGGTAGCATGATGCCTCCAGCTCTGTTGTTTTTGCTTAGGATTGTCTTGGCTATACAGGCTCTTTTTTGGATCCATAGGAAATTTAAAGTAGTTTTTTCTAATTCTGTGAAGAAAGTCAATGGTAGCTTGATGAGTATAGCATTGAATCTGTAAATTACTTTGAGTAGTATGGCCATTTTCATGATAATGATTCTTCCTATCCATGAGCATGAAATGTTTTTCCATATTCATGACCAACAGCATTAGTCATTAGGGAAATGCAAATAAAAACTATGATGAATTGCCACTTTACACTCACTAGGGATGGCTATAACTTTAAGAAAAGGGAAAATAACTGTTGTTGGTGAGGATGTGGAGAAATTGGAATCCTTATACATTGTGGGTGGGAATATAAAATGGTACAACCACTGTGACAAACAGTCTAGCAGTTCCTCAAAAAACTAAACATGGATTTACCATAGGACTCAGAGATTTCACTCCTAGGTATAGATTCAAGAGAAGTGGAAACATGTTCATGAAAAAACCTGTAAATGAATGCTCATAGCACATGATTAATACTTTCCAAAGAGTAGAAAAAACTCAAATGTTGATCAGTTGATAGATGCACAGAATGTGACCTGTCTAAACAGTGGAGTATTATTTAGCCATAAAAAAGAATGAAGTACTGACTTATGCTACAACTTGAAATGTTTAACCTTGAGAATGTTATGCCAAATGAAAGAAGCCAGTTACAAATAGTCATGTTGTAGAATTCCAATTATGTAACCTATCCAGGTGCCAAATCCAGACAGATAGAAAGCAGATTAGTTGCCAGGAGATGAGGGGAAGGGAAGTTGTGACTGGCTAGTTAGTATTAGGTGAGTGCAGAAGTAATCACGGTTTATGCCACTTCAAATAAAAATGTCAAAAACTGCAGTGACTTTTGCACCAACCTAATAATAGGTATAAGGTTTTTTTGGGGATGATAGAAATGTTCTAGAATTAGGTAGTGGTGATAGTTGTACAATATAGTGAATATACTAAAAGCCATTGAGTTGTGCAATTTCTTTATTTTTATTTTATTTTATTATTATTTTTTGAGACAGAGTCTCACTCTGTTGCCCAGGCTGGAGTGCAGTGACACAGTCCCGGCTCACCGCTACCTCCACCTCCGGGGTTCAGGCAATTCTCCTGCCTCAGCCTCCTGAGTAGCTAGGACTACAGGCATGTGTCACCACGCCGAGCTAATTTTTGTATTTTTAGTGGAGACGGGGTTTCACCATATTGGCCAGGATGGTCTTGATCTCTAGACCTCGTGATCTGCCTGCCTTAGCCCTGCAAAGTGCTGCGATTACAGACGTGAGCCACCACACCCAGCCATTTACTTATTTATTTTTTCAGAGTCTCACTCTGTTGCCCAGACTGGAGGGCAGTGGCACGATCTTGGCTCACTGCAGCCTCTGCCTCCTGGGTTCAAGTGATTCTCCTGCCTCAGCCTCCCGAGTAGCTGGGATTAGAGGTGCCCACCACCATGCCCAGCTAATGGCTAATTTTTGTATTTTTAGTAGAGATGGGGTTTCACCATGTTGGCCAGGCTGGTCTCGAACTCCTGACCTCAGGTGATTCACCTGCCTTAGCCTCCCAAAGCACTGGCATGACAGGCATGAGCCACTGCGCCTGGCCTGAATTGTATACTTTAGTGAGTTTTATGTTATGTGAATTGTATCTCAAAAAATAAATTATAAGTATGTGCAATGAGAGAAGACAATGTTCACGGTTTATTAAAGGGAAAGCACAAGGTACATAACTTAGCTGTAATATATATCATACTCTATACAGACCAGACTTCCTAAAAAATAACAGTATTAGAATGTGTGTGTGTGTGTGCGCGCGCGCACACGCGCACATAGAAGATACAGATGCAACCACAAACTCAGACATGTAAGAAATGTCATGTTTGTCTCAATTTTGAAATGACCTGAGAAAGAGCTCTTCTGTGCACTTGCTTTAACCCTCTTTCTTCCTTACTACTCAAACCTCGGTGGGGTTGAAACTGCAGCCTGGAGAATGGGCTTGGAGATGAGAAGAAGCTGACATTCTATTTCTGGACCAGAAAATTCTGCAGAGTTCTGGGCATTCTCATGATTGCCTTGGACGGTGTTTGCAATATTAAAAGAATTGCCATTACTAAAACAGCAAAAAAGCCCCCCCACCCCCTTCCTGGAGTTGTCCCACTGACTATATTTTAAAGAGATAATAGGACACAAAAATAAAGTTATACTTTTGACTACATTACCAGTCTAGCTTGTTCAACCTGCTGGTTCCAATAGCGTTATTTCTGTACCTGTTGCTAGCCAGGCATTCAGCTCCTACAACAAAGGTTTGCCTCATTTAGCCTCAAAAACATCCTAGAGGCAAGCCATATCCTCCAGATGATCCAGAAAGCGAAACTGAAGCCCAGGGTAGTTACATTACATGTCCTTGGTCACACAGCTAGTAGGCGGCAGGTCTGTCTTCCTGAGCCTCTACCTCCTTATCTGTGAAATGGGGATGCTATAGTTGGTTACCTTGCAGGGTCACTATAAGGATTCACAGAGGCGAATGGGGGTGCTCTGTGCACTCTAGTGGGTGCCGTCAAGGATCACACCCTTCTCCTTGAGCCTGCCTCCCTGTCTCCTGTGCTGTGTCTCTGGATGAGACTGGAGCTGTGTTTGGCCTGGTAGGCCCTCACATCTGGAAGGCATGGGCTTGCTGACACTTGGCTTTTGGGTTTTGGAAATCCCCTCTCCCGTCCCCTGACCTCCATCTCTGGGCAGCTGACAGCAGCTGACTCCCCACAGCCAGGCTGGAGGGGTCCCAGGCTCTGGGAAGAATTTCTGCCTCCCCAGAGAGGTCTGGCTGGCTCAGCCTTCTCGGGCAGTGCTCCGTGTTAACCTCACTTCGCGACAATGTTTCTGGTTTACTGGGAACCAGGCAGAATCTGCCGAGTCCTCAAAATATGAGAGGCTGAGGTTTTCTCTGCTGGTGTCTGTCTGGCATCCTGCTGGTCCTTACCAAGGGATTGAGGGAATTGGGTTTGCAGAAATCTGGAGTGGGGTGCAAGACAAGGCCCTTGTCCCCTGGCTCCCAGCCTAGTGGCAGGGCAGCCTCAGCCTGTGTATTGGGAGAGAGGCTTTCCTCCAGTCTGCCAGTTCTGTGTTCCATCCTCACTTGCTGTGTGATCTCAGGCAGAGACCTTTGCCTCTCTAGATCTCATGAGCCCATGTGTACAAAAAGATGATTGATTCTTCACCTGTGTGTGTGTGTGTGTGTGTGTGTGTGTGTGTGTGTTCATGGGCTGTGCCTGAGTGTGCTTGCGTGACAGACGGGGGAATTTGGAAATGAGGAGGCATTTTTGGTTGTCATAAGGATGAAGGCAGGGTATGGTTGGCATTTAGTGCCAAGAAGCCACGGATTCTGAGTGTCCTGCGATGCACAGGATAGTCTCACATCATGAAGTCCACTTGTACCTCATTGAGAAATTCTGGGCAGGATCATTTCTGAGGTCTGTGGCTTTTGATATTTTAAGATTGTTATTGGAAAAGATCTCGTTGCTACTTAGTCTGAGGAGGAATTTTTCTATGCTAATACAACTATCACCACTTGAGCCAGCAGGCACAGTGCCAAGGAATGAAGAAGCCCCTAAAAGACTGCCCCCGGGGTCTGGGTGGGTGTGGCTCACTGGAAGGCCCCTTGATGGGTGTGACTGTGGGAAGGTTAAGGATTAGGGGATAGAGGGATCGGAATTCTTAGGCTTACCAGACGGAGAGAGCAAGCCTGAATGGGTGCAGGGGGAGGAGAGGGGCTGGGTGGAACACTGGGTCCCTGGAAGATGGGGGCCCTAGGAGGCAAAGTGAGCAGAGGAAGGTTCTTGGAGGTGTGGAGTTGGGCAGAAAAGGACATCGAAACCATGGATGTCAGTTGTTCAGTGCAAAGTGTGTTCTGCAGTGTAAACATGTCTCCACATTCCATCATCAGTTCAGTTTATACCTGCCCACACGTATCTTGGGAATATGGGTTTTTCCTGGTAACTGAGGAAGGGGCCGAATGGTTTATCTTAGGAGATGCACTGAGGAGCTGAGTCGGTGATCAAGGGGCCACTGAGATGAGCCACAGCTGGTCTGACTTGGGGGGGTGGGGCGCGGCGGTGAGGGGCAGAGAGACCGTGAGAAGGCAAGAGCCCCCACAACAAAATCTCAGAGAGGGCTTTCAACTGCCATGGGCCTGGAGTGAGGTACAGTGATTAAACAAGCAAGTTCCCAGTTCAGGTACCCAGGCCCAAATCCCAGCCCTTCCCTTTCTACCCATGTGACCTTGCCAAGTCACACACACTTCTCTAAGTGTCAGTTTCCTCATCTGTGAAATGGCGTAAACATTAGTGCTTCCTTAGATGTCACTGTGAAAGTGAAATAGCAGGACCCATAAAGAGCACTGAGCCCAGCCCCTGACATACTTCTCCATTGATATTAGTTGATATTGATCATAGAGAATGGTCCCTATGCTCCATTGTCTCGGGGGGCAGAGAGGCAGCAGCTGACATTTAGGTTTCATGTATGCTGTCTCATCTAATGCTCACACCAGGTCCACAAGGCAAGTATTGAATCCTCATAGTACAAAGAATCAGAAGCTCAGAGAGGGGAAATAGCTTGCCTGAGGTCACACAGCTATGAAGCACTGGAGCCAGGGCTTGAACTCAGGTCTCTCTGACTGCATAGCCCTACTGCTGCTCCTCCAGCCAGCCTCCTGAGTCATCTAACAGTGGAGTAAGATGCCTTGGGAGGTAATGAGGTCTCTGTCACTAGGTGTCTAGAAGAGGACTCTGCTCTGGGCAGGAGCATGTATGGTCCCTGGCTCTAGGATTCAGCTCTGTGATGCAGTTTTGGGCTTTGGGAAAGGTTGTGGGGATTACTGGTGAGCTTCCAGGACTAGGTCACAGAGTTTGAAACAAGGCATTGCTAAGAAATCTGGCAGATTCATGAGGCCCTCTTGCTGCCGTCAACATATGTGGAGGGGTGTGTGTGTGTGTGTCTGCATGTATGCATATGTGTGTTTAGATGTGCTGAGTCGACACTGCTTTCTTTCCTTCACCATCCCATGAAGAACAGTCTGTACTCGAGGTCACAAATGTTGACACAGGACATAGGCACGAAATTCCAGGAGGACAGTAACAGGAGGACTGGAAGCTTGGAGACCCCTGGAACCCTGACTTTCTTTATGCAAGAAAGCCTGACCCTCCGTTCTCTCAGATTGGCTAGAGGGGACCCTGCCTCAGGAGACGGGGAGTGAGGGCCCTGCAGGTGGACCCAGCTGCCTGGAAGCAGCAGACAGTGAGTCAGAAACCTGCTGTGCCACCAACGCACTGGGTGACCTAGCTCCCCATCTATCCAAGAAGGGGCCTTGGCTAGGCTCCTTCCTGTGCAGTGGGGAGGGTCGTGGAAGTCTGATTTGAGTTCCTTGGAATTCCCCAAGCTGGGAAAGCTCAGAACATTTCCCTAAAAGGCCTGGTGGGTGAGGGACTGGCCCAAAGAGGCACTGCTGCATCAAAGAGAGGAAAGCAACACGGTGCAGAAATTTCCTGTAGGAAAGGTACGGGGGAGGTTCCTGGGTTGCTGGGTGTGGGTGCTTTCTTCCTGCATAGGACACGGATTCCCAGAGGAGAAAGAACAGCTGCTCCCATACCTCTGACTGAATGTGAGAAAGTGGGCTGTAATGACAGAGGGATTACGGTTAGACACTTAGTTCAACCAGATAAAGGAGTCACTAGGATCCTTTTGCTCTGAGAGGGATTTGGCCTGAAGTTTTAAACAGGTTTAACAAGACTTAGAGAAGTCTACAGACTCTTAACAGAAATGGAGAAGTAAGGAAAAGTGGAGGTTTCAGATCAACAAAGGAACTCTATGTGGCGGCATCCAAAACAAAGGAAAAAAAAGTCGAAGTCCAAATCCAGGACACTAACCTTGAGCACACGCTGAGTGCCAAGTCCTTTGCCTGCATGAGATCGTGGAGAGCGTGGTGAAAAGTCAGTATCAATAGAGAGGCTATGGGCTCAGAGAGGTTGCATCCCTTGCCCAGGGTCACACAGCCATTAGCAGCAGATCTAGCTTTCCCTGCTGTGCCACAGACACCCATGCCAGCTGCCCAAGCTGGGGGCCTTTCTCATTCCTTCTCTGTGTCAGGAGCTGTGTTATGTGGTGATGGTGGGGGGCTGTGGATCAGGAACAACAGGACGGACCCCATTCTCATAGTTATATACTTTTTTTTTTTTTTGAGACAGAGTCTTACTCTATAGCCCAGGCTGGAGTCCAGTGGCGCAATCTTGGCTCACTGCAACCTCTGCTTCCCGTTTCAAGTGATTCTTCTGCCTCAGCCTCCCAGACAGCTGGAATTACAAGCACATGCCACCATGCCCAGCTAATTTTTATATTTTTAGTAGAGATGGGGTTTCACCATAATAGCCTGGCTGGTCTCAAACTTCTGACCTCAGGTGATCCACCTGCCTTGGCCTCCCAAAGTGCTGGGAATACAAGAGTGAGCCACTGCGCCCAGCCTCATAGTTATATACTTTCTATGGCCAGTTTAGAGAAGGAACTCCTGCCATTGGGAGCTCAAAGTCCCACACTCATTCCAGGAACATAAAGGCAGTGGATGCAGTCTCCTCTGGAAACATGAGTTTGAATCCCACGCTTAAAAAAAAAGAAACATAAGTAAATAGAGGCAGTGGGAGCACGAGATAGAGCTGCAGAGACTCCAGAAAGGTTGGCTCAGGGAGGGCACTAGGTGTGAAGGCTCCTTGTGAGAAGGTGGACAGGCCAGGAGACAACAGACGTCCCCAACTCCAGGATCAGCCACACAGGGGTGGCTCACTGTGGACAGAGCTCTTTGAGGTGCCCCAGCCACATGCTCCGCACTGCCCTTGCAGGCAGGATTGCAGGCTGCTGGGAGACATGGGCAATCAGGCAGCTCTGGATGCCAACCTGGCTCCCGCTTGGCATGACTTTGAGCAAATTACTTGCTCTCTCTGAGCACCAGTTTCCCCAACTGTTAAACAAAAAGAATACTTTCCTTGCAGGGATGTTATATAGAAAGCATTTGGCACATCAGAAGCACCCCCTAAACAGCGGCTGTTATTATTCAGTTTATGATTGGGAGAGTACCTTCTCCACTTGATCCCTGGCCTCAGTTTCCCCAGATAACAGGATGGCCTCTGAGCAGCTCTGAGAGGCTAAGGCTCCACTGGACTCCAGGCAGGGGCTAACCCGGGCCCGGTCCCCACGGAGATCGAATTTCCAGTCCCTCAGTGGAGCCAAGTAAACACAGGGGAGACAGCACGGCTCCCTCAGCCGCCCACTAACAACCAGATTCCGAAGCCACCGCAGCCGCGGCTGCCCACTCTGATTGCATCTGGCTCCAGCATCCCCAGCCCTGCTGCTGTCACCCTCATGACACTCTAGGGTTTGGGTTGGGGGTGTGGTGGAGATGGTGGCTGGCAGGGCAACACTGTCAGTGCTTCCAGAAGCAGATGGCCTGTCTCTTGGAGTTGTCCTTTCCAGCTGCCACCTCCTTCTGTTGGTGACTTCACTGGAGCACTAAAGCTGCTGACAGATGAGACAGAGCCCAGGACGCTAAGGAAGCTCTCTCCCCCAGTTGCACTCCATTTCCCTTAGATCAAGACCAGTGGCCTCAGTTTTATAACCTTGACATTCTTCTGTTCTCTGGCTTTTCACTTTCCAGGAGAAACAATATTTACTGAGCACAACTATGTAGGAGAGGCAGGTGAGCAAGTCACAGAATTCGAAGCCCTCAAGGATTTCATAATTTCTGTCTGGTGAACTCCTCTCCACCCTTCAAAACCCAGTTCAGATATCCTCTCCCACCTCTCCATGCTGCTCATCTCATGCTACTCCCTCACTGGTTCTCTGCACGTGGCCGTGTGACCTTTCAGCAGTTGTGGGTTGAGGGGACGCATTCAAGCCTCTGCCCTCCTGAGGACCTCCAGTGGGTGCTGCCCCCTCCCACTCACCATTCCGAGCAACCCATGCCCACCCCTCAAATCTCAGCTTGGACGGCATCTCCAACATATACAGAGGGCCCATGGACTTTACCTGCAGGGTCATTGATATGGTTGAGGTCTGTGTCTCCACCCAAATCACATGTTGAATTATAACCCCCAATATTGGAGGTGGGGCCTGCGGGGAGGTGATTGGCTCATGAAGGCAGAATTCCCCCCCCCCCCCGTGCTGTTTGTGTGATACTGAGTTCTCCTGAGAGATGGTCATTTAAAAGTGTGAGGCACCTCCCCTCCCTCTTCCTCCTGCCCTGGCCCTGTGAAGTGCTGGCTCTGCCTTCGCCTTTCACCATGATTGTAAGTTTCCTGAGGCCTCCCCTGAAGCAGATACTGCTGTGCTTCCTACACAGTCTGGGAAGGGTGAGCCAATCAAACCTCTTTTCTTTATGAATTACCCAGTCTCAGGTTTCTTTATAGCAGTGTAAGAACAGATGGACACGGCCATTATTTCCATCTGTAATTTAAGCATTTACAGCATGTTTATTTGATTCCTGCCTGTCTTCCTTCCTGGAATGTAAATTCCATGGGGGCAGGGAGTGTGTGTTTGGTTACTTTTGTCATTCCAGGGTATAGCATGTGAAGGACTCTCAGGACGCAGGAAGCAACTCCCTCTTCTGTGAAGTCTTCCTTGATTTCCTCAAGCACATTTAGTTTCTCTCTCAACTGCACATCTTCCAGTGTTTTCTTTCTTGTTATAGTTTATGATATTTTTATTTTGAAATACTTCATATAGAGAGAAAAGGGTATAAACATATGTGTGTAGTTTAACAAATAATTTTAAGTCAAACACCCGCCTAACACACACCCAGGTCAAGATATAGAACATTGTCAGCAACTGGAACCCCCAGGGCACCTTTCTCTCTATTAGAGTTAGTCATGGTTGTGATTTTTGATCGTTTTTTTGCTTTATTTTATAGGTTTGCATCTACATAGGCATTCCTAAACCACAGTTTAATTTTACTTATTAAAAAATCCTTTTTATTTACTTATAGTAAATACAGAGGGAGGTGGAAGCTGGAAAGGACAACTGCCAGAGACAAACCATCTGCTTCTGGAAGCAGCTGACAGTGTTTGCCTGCCCGCTGCCACCACCATGAGTTTATTTGTATTAAATATTTTAGAGATGGGATCTTGCTATGTTGCCCAGGCTGGTGGACTCAGACTCCCAGGTTCAAGTGATCCTCCCCCATCAGCCTCTCAAGTAGCTGGGATTACAGCACATGACACCATACCCAGATTTTTTATCATTTGTAGAGATGGGGTTGCCCTATGTTGCCCAGGTTGGTCTCAAACTCCTGGACTCAAGCGATCCTTCCGCCTTGGCCTCCCAAAATATTGGGATTACAGTTGTGAGCCACTGTACCCAATAATGCCTTTTCACTATATTTTTTTTTTTTAGGCAGAGTCTCGCTCTGTCGCCCAGGCTGGCGTGTAGTGGCATGATCTCGGCTTACTGCAACCTCTCCCTCCTGAGTTCAAGTAATTCTCCTGCCTCAGCCTCTCGAGTATCTGGGACTACAGGCACATGCCACCACTCCTGGCTAATTTTTTGTATTTTTAGTAGAGATGCATTTCACTGTGTTAGTCACGATGGTCTCCATCTCCTAACCTCATGATCTGCCCACTTCGGCCTCCCAAAGTGCTGGTGTTACAGGTGTGAGCCACCATGCCCAGCTGCCTTTTCACTTTCTTAATTGCACTTTTGGTGATCAGACATATAAAAATTTAATGTAATAAATGTATCAAATTTTTCCTTTATGCTTAGTGCTTTATAAGAAATCCTTTCCTACCTCAAGTTCATAATCTTTCCCCATTGAATTATCTTGGCACTTTTGTCAAAATCAATTGACTGTATATGCTTGGGTCTATTTCGGGGCTCTCTAATCTGTTCCATTGATCTTTATGTCAATCCTTTTGCTGGTAGCACACTGCGTTAAGTACTATAGATTTATAATTGACTTGAAATCAGGTAGTTTAAGTCCTTTAAATTTGTTTTTCTTTTTCAATTTATTTTATTCTGGGTCTTTTGGTTTTCCATATACATTTTATAATCATCTGGCCAATTTCTACCAAAAAAAAAAAAAAAAAAAGCCTGCTAGGTGTTGATTGGCATTGTATTGAATCTGTAGATTAATTTGGGGGAGAATATATAGATCAATTTTAGCAATATTGAGGCTTTTAGTCAAAGAATATATTATCTCTCCATTTTTTTTGGGAGTTCCTTAATATCACTCAGTGATGTTTTATAGTTTTTCTCCTAGAGGTATTACATATATTTTGTTAAATATATCATTATATGTGTCATGTTTTTTGGACACATCTGTAAATGGCATTTTTGTAAATTCAGTATTTAAGTGTTCATTATCAGTACATAGAAATACAATTCATTTTTGAACATTGACTTTGTATCTTGCAACTATGCTAAACTCACTCATTAGTTCTAGTTGCCTTTTTTAGATTCCTTGGGATTTTCTATGTGTATAATTATGGGGCTTGTGTTTTCATTTTAAAATACTGTTTTACTCTGTCTCTTCCCATATGTATGTATTTTATTAGGATTTTGTGTTTTATTTCTGTTTCATGCTTTATTGCATTGGTTAGTTTTTCCTGTACAGTGTAGAATCTAAGTGGTGAGAATGGATATTTTAACTTGTTCCCAGTTTTAGTGAGAAAGAAATCTTCACTATTAAATATAATTTTACCCTGAGGTTTTTAATAGATATTTTTTGTCAAATTGAAAAATTTCCTTCTATTTCAAGCTTGTTCAGGTTTTTAATCATGATTGAATTCTGTCATTTTTTCCCCTAATTTATTGAAATAATCATACGGCTTTTCTCATTTATCCTGTCCAATATTGTGATTAATATTAATTGATGTTCAAATATTAAACTAATTTTGTGTTCCTGGGATAAATGTGGTCAGTCATTTTACACATTTCTGGATTCAGTTTGCTAAAATATAGATTTTTACCTCTCTGGTTATGAGGAACATTGTTTTGTAGTTCCTTCCTCTCCTCCTCCCTTCTTTCTTTCTTCCTTCTTTCCTTCTTTTTCTTGCATTGTCTTTGTCTAGTTTTGGTGTCATGGGAATGCTGACCTCACAAAATGAGTTGGGAAATTCTCCTATATTGTTTCAAAGAGTTTGTATAATATTCGTGTTATTTTTCCTTAAATGTCGGATAGAATTTATCGTTAAATTCTGGAATTTGTTTTGTTTGCAACTTTAATTACAAATCCAATTCCTTAATAGATATAGAAGTATTCAGATTTTGTATTTCATTTCAAGTTAAGTTTTGGTAATTTCTGTCTTTTAAGAAATTTTTTCTTTTTACCTGAGTTGTCAGATTTTTGGGGAAAAAGCTATTTGCAAAATCCCCTTATTATACTGCTAGGATCTGTGTTGATGCCCCTGTGCATTCCTGATATTGGTAATTGTGTCTACATTTCTTTTTCCTTGATCAGTCTGGTTAGAGATTTATTATTTTTTTTCCATGTTTTGGTTTTATTGATTCACTCCATTTGTTTTCTCTCTTCTAGTTCATTGATTTCTATTCACTAATAATTAATGTAAGCTTCTTCAGGTGGAAGCTTACATTATTGATTTTAACCCTATCTTTTTTCTAATGTTAACATTTAAAGCTGTAAACGTCCCTTTAGGCACTCTTTAGCTACATCCCACTCATTTTAATATGCTGTGCTTTCATTTCTATTTGGTTCCAAATGTTTCTTATTCGCCTTGTAATTTCTTCTTGGACCCATGTGTTATTTATAATGACTTTAATTTGCAAATATTTAGAAATTTTCAAAATATCTTTCTGTTACTGATTTTCAGTTTAATTCTGTTGTGACCAGAGGTCATACTTGGCATGATTTCAGTCTTTTAAAATGTGTTGAGACTTTTTTTATGGCCCAGCATATGACCTGTCTTAGTGAATGCTCCATGTGTGCTTGGATAATGTGTATTCTGCTGTAGTTGTGTGGAGTGTTCATTAAATGTCAATTAAGTTCAGTTGGTTGATAACATTGCTGATATCCTTACTGATTGTTTAAATCATTTTTATGATTTTATGATGTGTTCCTCTTACACAAACGGGATTGTGTATATTACAGAAGAAGTCAGATGATTCAGAAGCAATAGGGTACTTGAGAAGGCAGAGATTCATTAGGTTATTTATTTATTTATTTATTTTTTTTGTTTTTCACATGATATACTCGTTTAATTTCTCCTTATATTTAACATAAATTTATTATATACAAGATATAGCAGGTTCTTGCTTTTTAAAAATCCAGTCTGACAAGGTTTTTTTTTTTTTTTTAAAGAGAGAAGCAGGATCATAAAATCATCTTGAAGCAGTTCCCTTAGTTACCTGAGAATAATTTGAATGGCCTCTTAATCAGGCTGTTAATTGGAAGGTAGAGCCAGAGGACTTCAATCTTTGGGGTTACCGTGTAGACAGCCACTCCCTTAGATCTCTTGCAAACTGAGTAGGTACAGAGCAGGGAGAACTTTATGTGTAAAAAGCCTTTAGAAGATAGTGTAGTACCCTGCCTGATTAAGGTCACTCAAAGGATTTCTCAATTAACTGCAGGATCTGCTTCAGTTGCAGGGTGGATAAAGTGGTTCCATATGAGGCCCCAGGGCAGGAAAGGGCCATGAGATCCATGGAATGGTCTTACGGAGAAGGTGGCCTACACAGGTGAGCTGGGAGGGCCTGGAGGCAGGCCTCGGTTTGAGGCCCATGTTTGGGTGAGTGAACAGGTCACATCCTCACTGGATGTGGGTCTGGTTCTCAAGGAGGTTACCATGTGTGTGCGCAGATAAAAAATTCACAAACTGTGAGACTCACAAACCTGGGAAATCTAAACTTCTTGTTCTCTATAGCTGGGATCCCCAGCCCCTGGCACCTGTCCATGGCCTGTTAGGAACCCGGCGGCACAGCAGGAGGTGAGCTGCGGGTGAGTGAGCATTACTGCCAGGGCACTGCCTTCTGCAGAGACGTTAGATTCTCATTGGATTGCGAACCCTATTGTGAACTGTGCATTCGAGGAATCTAGGCTGCACGCTCCTTATGGAAATCTAATGAATGCCTGGTGATCTGAGGTGGAACAGTTTCATCCTGAAATCATCCCTCCCCATCCCCATCTCCTGTCTGTGGAAAAATTGTCTTCCACGAAACTGGTCCCTGGTGCCAAAAACTTGGGGACTGCTGCTCTATAGGACCAAAGTTCCTGACCCTCACCTTCGCGATGGTGGAAACGGAAACATAACATCAGTGCTGGGGATGGAAGGGACCCTCCACAGAGTGCAGTTTCATGAGAACTCACCCTGCCAGGGAGGGCAGCCTCGCAGGGCAGCCATTCACTGAGCCCTGTTACAAGCCAGGTACTGGCCGCAGGTGAGTCAGTTCTTACTGCGATTGGGCAAGATGAGTCCTATTGCTGTACACATTTTAGCTTCGAGGAAGTGGACGCTCAGAGAGTCTAGGAGATTGCTTCCTGTTCCACAATTAGAGTGGAGTTTGAATCCCAGACAGTTCAACTACAGAGCTCATGCTCTTCCAGCTGGAGAGGTGGCCCAGTCATGGAGGTACTTGAATGCTGGACGAGGGAGATTGGACTTTATTCTGAAGGCAATGGCAGGCATGCAGAAGTCTGGAGCAGAGCCAGAAAGATCCCTCTGGCAGCTAGGTGGAGGTTGGTGTACAGTGAATGGTTAGTTAGGAAGCTGTTCAAGACAGAAGGAATCACAGTTAAACCCAAGTCAGCCCTGAGCACCGGAGATGAAAGTCTGGGAGACTGAGGATAGTGTGAGGAAAAAGAAATTTCATCCAGTGTTGGAAATGGGCAGAGAGGCGGCTGGATGGTGAGATGGCAGGCAGCATCAGGGGGTGTGGGTGGGGTGAATCTCTTTCCTCTGGCCCCTTGGTAAAGCCCAAGGGGAACAGGAGAGAAAATTCTGGACTAGAAATCAGGATCCCAGGATCCCAGTCTTACCTTTGCCATGGGATTCACTGTATGACCATGGGCAATCTGCTCCCCTTCCCCCAGCCTCAGTTTCCCTATATGTCTGCTTTGCAAGGTTGACGTGAACAGTGCCTGAGACCTGTTTTGCAAAGGGGAGAGCCCCATAACTGGTCTTTCCATTTCCGCTCCTGGTCCTTCTAATCCATCCCCCCAGGGTGGCCAGAGGGAGGTTTAAAGTCAATTGCATCAGATGCCTGCACTGGTTTCCCCGCGCCGGCCGCTGCCTCCTGCTGCCTGGCTCCATTATATTCTTAAAACCTCGCGCTGGCTTTCACTGTACTTAAAAAATATCCACACCCTTTCAATGGCCTGCAAGGCCCTGCATGATCTGGCTCCGATCCACCTCTGGGATCTCGTTTTCTCTCTCCTTCCTTGTCCTTCACTGCATTCCAGCTATGCTGGCTGCCTTTTCAGTTTCTCTCAACTCACCCAGCTCTTTATTATCTCTGAGTAATTGCTGTTCCCATGGCCTGGAATGCCCTCCCCGTATACCAGTTAACCTGTATCAGTTGTCAGTCTCAGTTAATTGCTGGATAACATCCCAAACCTAGTGATGTGAAACGATGATCATTCGTGGTTCCTTAGGAGGCAGTGAGTGAGCTGGGCAGCTCTGCAGATCTGGTGGTGTTGGTTGGTCTTGGTTGGTCCACTCAAGCTTCTGCAGGCAGCTGTGAGTGAAGCAGGTGGTTCCATGGATCTTGATCTCTGCTGCTCCCTCATGTGTTGGTGGTTGATGGACAGTTAGTTGGTCTGGGCTGGCCTTGGCTGGCGTGGCTTAGACAACCAGGCTTCTATTCCATGTGTCTTTCCTTCTCCCTAGCAGGTCTGCTGAGGTGAAGGCAGGAGTCCAAGGGAAAAGGCAGAATCCTGAAGTATGTTTTCACCTCTGTGTGGGTCCAGTTTCCTAACATCCTACTACCAAAGCAAACCACATGGCCAAGGCCAGAGTCAGGGGTGGGGAAATAGATTCTGCCTCTTTTTTCTGAGACAGGGTCTTGGGCTGTTACCCAGGCTGGAGTGCAGAGGTGCAATCACAGCTCACTACATCCTTGCCCTCCTGGGCTCAAGCGATCCTCCTCTCTCAGCCTCCTGAGTAGCTGGGACTATAGGCGTTTGCCACCGTGCCTGACTAATTTTTAAATTTTTTATAGAGATGGGGGGTGGGTCTCTGTATGTTGCCCAGGCTGGTCTCGAACTCCTGGGCTCAAGTGATCCTCCTGTCTCAGCCTCCCAAAGTACTGGGATTACAGGCATGAGCCACTGCACCTGGAGCTAGATTCTGCCTCGTTAGAGATAAGAACCAGCTATATGATCACTGGGCTAAAGGTCTGGACACAGAGAAAGAAGAAAAATTGGGGTATATTTATCTCTGCCCCCTCCTTTCTATCTATTGCCTTCTCATGCACTGACACCTCCTTGGAGGAGTCTTCCCTGACCATTCTGAGGTTAACGGTTCCCTGGTTTTTCTCGACCACAGCTCTGCTTTGCTTCCTTGGATCACCTTTGTCCCAGGAAGCAGAGTAAGTGTTAGCAAATATCTGTGCATCAACTGATAAACCATCACAGCCGAATTCCTGGAGAAAGAACGACACTGCCTATGCATGGTCAGTCCCCTCTGCTTAAGTTTCCACATCCCAGAAGTGGGGCCTTATAGAAAGCAGCTACCACATCAGCCTGTCCCCTGTCCCCGGAGACACCCTAGACCCTGTGGCTGCCCTTGCCATTAGAAATGAGGTTCCCAAGACTGGCTGAAAGCTTGTTGACCTAGTGGCCATGCCCTTGCTGGGAAGTCACACTGCCTCGGGGAGAGGGTCAGGCCATTGTGCCCTGGAGACCCACAGGGCTTGCTCCATTGTCCTTCACTCTCAAAATAGATTCTATGGCCATGCTACTGAGTGAAGACCTCCAGAGTATGAGAACTCAGGTCAGAGCCTGCAGGTCCTGAACCCCTGTGGGGTCTAGGTGGGTAGGGGCCACACAGTGGGGTATGGACAGGCCTCGGGGCCTGGCCTCTGCCTTTCAGCTGTTTCCACCCACCCAGTCCCTGTAAGACTTCTCTGTCCCTCTGTGTTGTGGCTGTAGTGGCATCTAGAAACCTGTCTGCTTGCTGTTTGGGGCAATGTATTGGGAGCAGGATATCAAACTGGGAGGGACCTCCTTCATTCTCTCCAGCACTAACGTCTATGGAAGTAATAATAACAATAATAATAGCAACTACTATTGGCTTGGTGTCACTACATGGAAGACACGTTGCCTGCCTGGGCTTATGCAATTCTCACAGTGATCATGAGACTTGGTAACATCAGCATCCCAGTTTACAGATGAGAAACCAGACAGGGCAAAGGGTGTGCCTGAGGTTGTACCACTAGGAGGTGGCAGAGTGAGGATTCAAACTCAGGTCTGATGCTAAAGCCAACACCTTCCTCCACCCCCAGGCCCAGGCTGCCCCTCAGCCTCCCCTCCAGCAGTCACACCTCCGGATGGCTGCCCTTCCTTCCCTGCCCCTCAGCCCTGTAAGACCTGTGTCTGTGTAAACCACTCACGGCCTCTCTCTGTTCCCCTGGAGTCAGCGTCTGCCCTGGCTGGCCTGCTGGTGTCTGGGCGGGGAGCAGGACCGGCTGCTGGTGCAGGGCCGGGAGAGCATGTGCAAGCTACAAGTGCTGTCCTGCCAGGGGCCTTCGTCTCCCCGTAATGGGACCCGGTGCTCTCTCCAGGCCCCCAAGAGCCTGCGAGGCTGTGGGCCAAGGCCTTGGCAGAGCGGCCGGCTGAGGGCGCTGAGTGGAAGCAGATGTGCCTGGGCTGCCTCTGGCTCGCTGCCCAGAGGAGCCTCTCCATCTGGAGCCCTCGGGCTGGGAGAGGATGCTCCGATTGTGAGAGCCACATGGGGACTGGACTCAAACGAGGCTGCCTTGGTCCTGAATATTTTAATCTGTTTGGGTTAAGAAAGAAACAAAGCCTCCATTTTTGTTGCATATGCCAGAGCTGAGGCAGTGGTGGTGAGAGATTGACACCCAACCTCTGATACAGCTTATGGATGGGGAAACTGAGGCCCAGGGAGGGGGAAGGACTTGTATAATGTCACCTAGCATTTTGTGAACTTGGACATGCTATACCAATTAGAGTGGGGCAGACCTGGGTGGGACCCTCAGCCTTCCTAGGGCAAGGAACTCATGGGTCTCTTTCCTGTCTAGCCTGAGTGTGGGTCGCAGAGCCATGAGGTTTTCTGGAAGGGAATCCCCTGGCACTCCAGGAAGGGGAGAGATAGCCAGGGTCCCCCTGTTCAGTCAGGCTAAGTCCCACCACAGAACCAAGGGCCTCCTTCACCAGTCACTGTCAAAACTGACATCTTCAGGGGAGAGGGGACCCTGCCTGTCTCCAGTGATCCTGCTCGTGGGTTCTCTTGAGAGAGACAGCTCTGAACTGAGATTGGGAGCTCTGAGTTCAAATCTGGAATCTGCCTCTGACATGCTTTGTTACATTCAGCAAGCTGCTTCCCCTCTCTGGGCTTCCGTTTTTCCATCTGCAAAATGGGGATAATAGTATCCTAACATCTGGAATAGCAAGAGTACACTTTGATAATCTGGTCCCTCTTCCATTTCTTGAGAATGTCCAAAATTAGCCCTTTGAGGTAGGAGGAGCAATATTCTCACTGCCTGGAAGGCAATGGGCAGCTCAGAGAGGTGAAGTGACTTGCTCAAAGACACACAGTATCCATGGATCAATGCTGTGGGGTTGGAAGGGGGTTTCCTGATTCCTAGTTCTGTGGTCATCTCCTCCCCAGGAGACCTGATGTCCTCTGCCAGACCACATGGGGACGGCAGACATGGCCTTCAGTGGGGTCCTCCACCACCCCTCATGGCAAAGCCGAAAATGAGGGTAAGGGCGAAAGCATTGAGACTTGCTTTACCTATTGGATGGGGTCCTGAGGATCGACATGGCACGTGGCCTGCAGGTTGCCTGCAGCACGCCAGTTGGAGGGTGAGGTCAGCAGCCTCTGCTTGCACAGCTCTTGGACAGTAAGCTTACTACTTGCTCAGGCAGCCTGTCTCATCCCAGGTTGGCAGTGACTGTGAGAAAGCATCCTCAGCCTGGGCTGAGACCTGACTCCTCTTCAAGGTCACTCCTGTTCCCCCACCTGCAAACTGTGCACATTCTGCTCCCCAGCCTGGGGTGGCCCACAGGCCCTGAAAATGGGTGAGCCTAGGGCTGCCTGGATTTGAGAACTTACAGCTCTCCCAGTCTCCCCTTCCTCTCACCGAACTCCTAATGTGGAGCGGACTCATTTCCTGAGGCTCTGATTACCCTGAAGCAGGCAGGTGGAACCTTTCTCCTCTACCCCTGGCAACACTGCTTGGCAAACGTACCATACCCTGCTCACCCTACTGGGGAAGATGCCTCCCTCTGCATCTTCCAGGCCAGGCCAGCATGAAGATTCGCTGGTCCAGAAGTTAGAACACCTGAACCACTTGACGTGCACTCTCAGATGAGCTGCTGTGCTGCTCTGGGCCTTGGCGGCTTTCACTTGTAGAATGGGATGGTCATGCTGCCTGGCCAGCAGGGCCCATGGGGCTTGCATAAAACCTGATGGGAGGGGAGGTTGGAGTGAAAGCCTTGCAGACGAAAGCACTGGACAAGGTGAGGATTGTGTGGAGCAGAAACATCTCACCTAGTTGAGATTCTGGACAAATCTGAGCCTCCCTGTCTCTCTGTAGCTGTGAACTCCTATCTACCCAGAAAGGCTGCCTGCAGCTGTGAACAGGTCCCTCTCTGCCAGGGTCCCTCTCTGCTAGAAGCTTCACAGATTCCTGCATCCCGGGGCTGCTTTGGGGAGGGACAAAGCCGTGGGATGAATGAGGTAGGAAATTGATTCTCTCCTGATCGCAGTTTAAAACAAACATGGATTTATTTTTATTTTTTGAGATGGAGTCTTGCTCTGTCTCCAGGCTAGAATGCAATGGCGCCATTTTGGCTCACTGCAACCTCTGCCTCCAGGATTCAAGCAATTCTCTTGCCTCAGCCTCCTAAGTAGCTGGGACTACAGGCACACGCCACGATGCCCAGCTAATTTTTTGTATTTTTAGTAGAGATGGGGCTTCACCATGTTGGCCAGGGGGGTTTCAATCTCTTGACCTTGTGATCTACCTGCCACGGCCTCCCAAAGATCTGGGATTACAGGCATGAGCCACCATGCCCAGCTGTATTTTTTATTTGTCATAAAACAGAAGGAGAATTTGACATGAATTTGGAAGCTAACACACGAGGCTAAGGAGACTCAAGGCAATTGCAGGCTTTTGCCTCGCTAGGCTCTGCCCCCCACCCTGCCTCCTGCCCCCTTCCATCCCCTCTGTCCCTGCTCCCACCCACCCACCTCCTGGTGTGGGCTATTTTCTTTCTGCATCGCAGAAACTTTAGGAAGACTGTCTCTGTGGCCCTGTGATGGAAGAAGTCAACCCAGTCCATCACATTCCTGATTCATGACCCCCAGGGCCCCTCCTCTACAAATTCCACCCTTCTTATTGATTACAGACATACTATTCGGAAACCTTGGTGAAATGTCAAAGCTCGTTTTCCCTCCTTAGAAGTGGCTGTTGTTGTTGCTGTTGTCATCATAACCTTCATCACCTCCTCACATAGGCGGGCATTAGAATCTGCTTTTCTGAAAAAAACAGGCCTGAACCTGTTTGACTCATGGTCTCAGCCTTGAAAAGCTCAAGCTCAGAGAGGCTCACAGGGTTCCTCGGGCCATCTCTTGCCAGATTCTGTTCACTTGCACACAGGTCCCCTGGGGTCGTTGGAATGCAGATTCCCACTCGCAGCGCTGGGTTTCCAGTGATGTCTCAGCTGAGTCAGTGCTGCTGCTTCTGAGACCACACTTGGGCCCCACAGGTAGGAGCCGGGCCTGGTACCAGCCTCCTCTGCCATGATAGCCTGCCCACCCTCCTACCACCTGCCATCATGGTGACCTGGAAAGCACCTGGGGGGGGCAGGGACACGTCTCAGATACTTCTGCATCAGAAGAACCAGGCCTCCTCTCAATATCTGTCTAAAGAATTATTGGGATGCCAAGGTGGGAGGATCACTGGAGGCCAGTAGTTGGAGACTAGCCTGGGCAATATATAGCAAGACCCCATCTCTACAAAAAATTTAAAAAACTAGCTGGGTGTGATGGCTCACACCTGTAGTCCCAGCTGCTCGGGTGGCTGAGGCAGGAGGGTGACTTGAGCCTAGGAATTAGAGGCTGCAGTGAGCTTATGATTATGCCACTGCACTCCAGCCTGGACAACAGAGCCAGGCCCTGTCTTAAAAAAATTAGAAAATCAATATTTTATAACCTCTGATGTGATAAGTGATTCTGGTGAGAATCATCAGTGCATGTAAAATCAACATTTTATAACCTCCGATGTGATAAGTGATTCAGGTGAGAATCATCAGTGCATGTGAAGAGAACATGGGATGCAAGTGGTTGGGGAACAGGATATTCACAATTTTGGAGTGTCACTCCAGAGATTTTGTATTCACTGCAGGGGTAGGGGGTGTGCGTTGAGGATGGCAGGGCCCGGCAGCCAGCACCTCCCCAAAGCAGTCAGGCTGGGCCTTGTCCATGTAATGTGAGCTGACAGGATGTGCTATCCTTGCTGGAAAAGTTTGGCCTGAAGCTCACCTGGGATCATGAGACATTCTGCAGGATGTGTGGCCTGGATTGTTGAAAAGATTGAGTGTCATGAGGAGCAGAGTGGGGGTACACACCAGCCAAATGCCAAACGGCACACATGATACTTGATGGAATCCCGGATTGGAAAAATCAACAGCAGCACGTTTTGGAGCAGCTGGTGGAATGCAAGTGTGGACTTTGTGTTGGGTGATGTTGCCCAACGCTGATTATCCCTGGTGTGACACTGGTGTGAGATTGCGTAGGTGAATGACCTTGGACCTGAGAGGTGTAGACGTATTTAGGGATGAAGTATCATGATGTCTGCAGCTTAATATTGGATGGTTTGGCAAAAGAAGGGGAGGAGGAAGAGAAATAGAGCTTGATGGAGGGGATGAGATGTTAATGGTGGATCTCAGAGAGGGGTATTCTTTCAACTATTCTATGTGTTAAAAAAAAAAAAACTTCCAAATTAGGGGGAAAAAAAAAAAAGGAAATAGGCTGGGTGTGGTGGCTCACGGCTGTAATCCCAGCACTTTGGGAGGCTGAGATTGGTGGATCGTGAGGTCAGGAGTTGGAAACCAGCCTGGCCAACGTGGAGAATCCCCGTCTGTACTAAAAATACAAAAAAAAAAAAAAAAAAAAAATTAGCTGGGCATGGTGGCACATGGCTGTAATCCCAGCTACTCAGGAGGCTGAGGCAGGAGAACTGCTTGAACCTTGGAGGCAAAGGTTGCAGTGAATCAAGATTGCACCATTGCACTCCAGCCTGGGTGACAGAGCAAGACTCTGTCTCAGAAAGAAAAAAGCAAATAATTGTAAAAGAAAAAGAGAAAAGCCATAAATCTTTGCTGAAATCTGTGATACAAAGGCAGGACTTGTATCCTGCGGCAGAAAAATGTCCTCACAATCTTCTTACCCCAACCTTCACTCAAAGCTTCACTTACCACAGAAGCTGTTCCTCATAAAACTCCTCTTTTCTCTCTCTTTCTCTCCCCGCAAAGCTGCAAGTACTTGTGCCAGCAGCCCTCTGCATCCTACCCCCGCCCCGGGCACCCCTGCCTTGGTCCCCAGGCCTTTCTCTGTGGGATATCCCAATCTTTCTCAACACTGGTTTGGCAGCTAGGGACGCAGGTTCACAGGTGGGACGCCTGATGTGATGTCTCACTCTGGCATTTACATGCTGGGTAGACTCAGCCAGATTATCTAACCTTTCTATGCCTCAGTTTTCGCATCTGTAAAATGGAGGAGAACATCAGTACCTACCTAACAGTGTTGTTGGGAGGATTAAATGTCCTAACAACCCCGGAGCACGGGGCAGAGAGTAATTGCTCATGAATGACCCAACTGTCCAAGGTAGGTTGCCCAGCCCCAGGCCTCGTCTTTTCGAGACACCTGGCTACATGAGACCTGGCCCCCATTGTGGCTCCCCAGGCATCTCTGTTTGTGTCTCAGTGGGGAGATGGACGCCTGTGCTGCTTGCTCTGTGTTCCTGGGCCTCTTCACCCTCCAGCGCACGGATGACAGCACCAAGCCGCTACCTTGACCTTGGCAATGGACACACCTGGCTGTGGCCGTGGGGTGGAAGCATTCAATGGCAGATGTTCCAGTTTCTCTGTTGCTCTCCTCCTAGGCTGATACCCAGCGGCCATGCCTGGCCAGCGTGGAGTTGACTGCATGAGTGAGAAATCCATCTTTCTGATTTGAAGCTTCTTGGATTTAGCAGTTGTTTTGTTTCCACTATAACCTTATCTATTCCCACTGATAAAACACGGTTACCCTGTCCCAAGCTAAGGCTCCCTGGAATGCTCATCTAGATGAGGGTCAGTCTTAACTGCAAGTTTCCAAGTACCTCTGAGTCCCAGCCAATGCCCTCACTCTGTTAGAAACCTCCATGCTCAGCTCTGCCAGCCTCTGCAGCCCCCTTGCCCTGGCCAAGGGCCACCGAAGCATGATAACAGAGAGGGCTGTCTTGTTTCCCCAAATACAAGCTCTTATCAGCCTCACTCACTGCAGGACATTTGGTCATTGTCTTAGTCTAGACATCAAAATTAAAATCTCTTATGAGCTCATATTCTGGGGAAGTTGGGTCAGGCTGTGTCAGGGCCAAAATTCCTCTGCCTCCGGCCCAGCTGCTGCTACAGCAGAGATGAAGTTTGTTGGAAGGGAGACTAGGGATGAGGGTCGAGCCTGGACAGGGAGCCAGAAAGCTGGGCTCTGCTTCTCACTGTGTGATCTTGGAGAGTCCCTTTTTGTCCCTAGGCCAAAGATGAAATAGATTGGTTTTCTCCTGCCTTGGGGTCTTTGCACAGTCTGTTCCCTCTGCCTGAACCTCTCACCGTCTCCCTCCTCTTCACCTGGTTAACTCTGGCTTAGCCACCACATCTCAGCCTAAAATACAGGGTCATTGTGTTCATGAAATGCCTCTAGCGCAGACACCTTCCTTTCACTGTGTGTCCAGAGACTGTCTCCCTGCTAGGCTTAGAGCTCCGTGAGAGTGAGAATCTGCATCTTCCTCTCTGTGACCCAATTAAGGCTTGGTGAAGGAATGAGTGAGGTGCATCATTCTGCTCCGTGAGAGCCTACAGCTCCCTGGCACCTGGCAGGAGCTGCAAGAGGGCCCCCCCTCTTCTCTTTCTGCTCCCCTTTCCTGCTTGCTGGCGGGTTGGAAACTCTTGGCAAGGATTAGGCGTGTCCTGAGTGACTTGGCCCTTTGCTGCCTCCCTGCGTCTACTTCCAAGATAGCAGTCCTGAGACGCTTCTCCCACTTGGTGGTGGAAAACTGGGGGGCTTCCATCTATTGTGGTCTCGCTCATTTCCAACAGTAGCCTTGTGAGACAGGAATGATCATCCTCTGTTTGACAAATGACAAAAGTCCACGTTTGTTCATTTGTCAAGTAATAATTGAGCACCTATTATTTGCCAGACACTTTGTTGGGAGCTGGTACTTCACTGGTGAATGGCACCAATGTTCTGCTCCATGGAGCTTATATTCAGGTCTGCAATAGGGAAGGAAGACAGTAAACAAGTGAGCAAACATTTTCTGTGGGCCGTGTGTGGTGGCTCATGCCTGTAATCCCAACACTTTGGGAGGCCGAGGTGGGTGGATCACTTGAGGTCAGGAGTTTGAGACCAGCCTGGCCAACATGGCGAAATCCCATCTCTACTAAAAGTACAAAAATTAGGCAGGTGTGGTGGCACATGCCTGTAATCCCAGCTGCTTGGGAGGTTGACTTACGAGAATCGCGTGAACCCAGGAGGTGGAGGTTGCAGTGAGCCAAGATGGCGCCACTGCACTCCGGCCTGGGTGACAGAGCAAGACCCTGTCTAAAACAAAAACAAAACAAAACAATCAATTTTGTGTGCGTGCGTGCGTGTGTGTGTGCGTGCACAAGCGCACTCAAGATGCCAGGGGACGGGGGCTGGGCTTTGGTGGTCCAGATGTTGACTGACTTGTCCAAGATCACAGAGATGCAGCTAGATTTGAGCCTGGTAGTAACAGTCGTAGCTAATAACTCTGTAAGCCCTAGCTCTGCCATGTGCTGCTGAGCTCAGTGCCTTTCACATAGATGCTACAGCAGCCCTACTGTTATCCCCGTTTTGCACATGGGGAGCACAGAGAGGCTAGGTAACTTGCCCAAGGTCACTCAGCTGCTCAGTGGTGGAGCAAGGACTCAATCCAGGCAGTGTGGTTCCAGAGCCTGCCCTTTAACACTGTAAGACAAAATTTAGAAGTTTTGACATCCGGGGCCTTGGGGATGGTGGCCACAAACCCACTGTGCTACTCTCCTCCCAGCCCAGCCAAGTAGACCATCTTGGACAGGCCCCTGTCCTCAGGCCATCCAGGATGGCTGTGTAGTCTCCTGTCCCATGAGCTGGAAAGGATGGGGAGGAGAGGGTGCTGTGGAGGGCCCCTGGCCTCAGGAATCCTGATGGGCTGGCTGTGGGGACAGAACTAACTCACGCTGGGCTGTGAGGTGGGAGGCTCAGAAGGCAGGAAAGGCTTCTTGGAGGAGGTGAGGGGTGAGGTGGGCCCGGAAGGTTGAGTGGGATTCAGATGTACAATTCGGAGGCGGGGGGAGCAGAAGCCAAGGGAACGGTGGTGGCAGGGGCAGGGAGGTGGGTGCCAAGCCTCAGAAGGAGGGAAAATGAGGCTGCATCAGGATCTGAAGCTTCAGGGCTTCTTCCCCAGGCTGGGTAGCTGTTTCAGGCATCTAGGTGAGTGGTGGGAGAGGGGCAGAAAGGGGGCGGAGAAGAAGCCAAAGATGGCAGAGGCCCAAGTGGGCTTCAGAATCACGTTCCCCCACCCCTAACTACCCCCTCACTCACCCACCCCTTGCTGCTGCTTGATTGCCCCAAACACAATCCTACCCCAGGAGTGTCCAGACCCTCCCCTTCCACATCCACCTGCCTTGAACCCACACTTCCTTCCTGGCTCTGCTTGAAGGTCACTTCACACAGAGGTCTTCCCTGACCATCAGCAGTACCTGCTGGTGGTTACATCACCTTCCATATGCTGTACCTTTCCCTGCACTCGGCTTAGCACACAGGTGGCTTGGTGCTTGGCAGGCCTGCCAGGCATGGTTTTTGGCTGCGGCCAGCTGCTTGGCTGAGTCCTGAACAGTCTTCAGTTGCAGCTCCAGTGTCCGTCATCCTGGCTTCCTTGGAAGCTCAGTCATCCGTCATCCCTGTGATAGACCCTTGGAAGCTGGGATGGGGAGGCCAAGAGCCAACAGTGCAGACACACACATGCAGCTGTGTTGTGCAGACACACACACCTACACATGGACATCAATCATATGCACACACATACACAAACCCATGCACACATACCTATGCACAACACATACACAGATGCTCACACATGCACAACACACGTGTGCACATAATGCATGCATGTATATAGATGTGCACGTGTGAGCATACCCATGTGAGCAAATATACCTGTGTATGTCATGCCCACACATGTACGCATGCAGATGCACACATTGCACACGCGCACACAATACATACATAGGTGTGCACATGCATACACCACACATGCATGCACATACATATGCTTACACACGTGCCCACATACATGCACATGCATGCGTTTCTGACACTTTGACCTTCTCCATTCATCAGGGTGGTGACCACATTGCTCCAGGATCTGGCACAGGGACTGGCTCAATTATCAACGTCCATGGCCACAGCCAGATCATCAGCGCTCTGGGGCTATAGCCCAGTGACGCCACTGATCCTCTGCTACCACCTTGTGGCCACTTCCCAGATGGCACTAGTCAGTAGCTGAAGCCTTTCCCTGTTCTTGTCCCAGCTAAGCTCCCAGGCCCAAGCCACAGGGCTTCTGGGAAACGCGTAGTCATCCCTGAGCCTTGTGACTGCCTAGAACAAGTTGATGGCTTTGCTAGGTGCTGTGGGTAATGAGTGGGACCTGGAGTAGGGCGCAGGCCTGACCTCTGTCCACTGCCCCGGTAATCCTGTCTGTCCCGCTGTGCTGCACGCAATACCTCCAGGCCTTCTCAGGGCTGACTCCTCTGCCTGGAGTGCTCCACTCCCAGTGCCCCACTGCCCAGTGAGCTCCTGGAGGGCAGAGCCCTGTCTGTGCTCGTCTCCAGTGCAGATGGGTGCTCCGTGAATGTGGGAGGGAGGGAAGGAGAGAGAAAGGGAAAGAAGGACAAGGCAAGAGAGAGGGAGGGAGGATTTCCTCACTGGACTTCTACTAGAGCAAGTGCTGGTAGGAAGTGGTGGGGGCAGGGTGGGGCATTGAGAGAATTCAATGAAACAAAGCATGGAGAGGGCCTGCCTGGATGGATGGTGATGGTACGCCTGAAAATGAGAATTAGTGAACTCTGCTGTTTGTGCCTGAGCCATGGGCAGCACACAAGCCACAGTATCTGGACAGTCTCAGCAGAGAAAAGTCTCCTGAGGATGCAGAGGCAGGAAAAAAAGCCTGGGCTATGACCCATGCTTTGCTCCCAGGGCTACCACTCCCCGCTCTGCTCCCCTGAAATCATCCCCCTTAAATAAACATGAATAGTCTAATGCCAGCATTCTGCATGCCTGAAGAACAAACCAATCTGAGAACCATGCTCCAGACTAGGAGCAAAATCTTTTTCCGTTGAGGGATGTGGGCTGTGCCAAACATAGAGCTTCAAGATTCTATTAGGGGGTAGTTCTCAAACTTGATATGGCATTAAAATAAGAGAGGGATTGTTTAAGTTGTAGACATCTGGGCAGACCCACCGGGAATTGTGACTCAGCGCATTTCATGATGGGCTCCAGGATTCAGGTGGTTCTTATGCAGGGGTTAAAGGAAAACCTCTTCAATGATGCTTGTTAAAAGCATGATAACAAAGACTTAGTTAGGATCCTTGATGTAGGTATTGAAGCAGGAAAGGCCATGAAACAAACCTCTCGAACACTGAACTGGAAAGGAGGGGGTGATTTATTTGGCCGGGAGCAGAGGCGGCATAGTTGCCTAACAGCTGAGCTCCCCTAACAAAGAAAATACCTGCCCTTTTAAAGGCTTACAACTCTAGAAGTTACACGTGAAAGGGTCTTGATCCATGAAGTAGGTGTGGGGTACGTGACTTAGGTGGGAGTGTGATCATGCTTAAGTAAAAACAATGCCGGCCGGGCGCGGTGGCTCACGCCTGTAATCCCAGCACTTTGGGAGGCCGAGGCGGGTGGATCACGAGGTCAAGGGATCGAGACCATCCTGGTCAACAAGATGAAACCCCGTCTCTACTAAAAATACAAAAATTAGCTGGGCATGGTGGCACGTGCCTGTAGTCCCAGCTACTCAGGAGGCTGAGGCAAGAGAATTGCTTGAACCCAGGAGGCGGAGGTTGCGGTGAGCCGAGATCGCGCCATTGCACTCCAGCCTGGGTAACAAGAGCGAAACTCCGTCTCAAAAAAAAAAAAAAAAAAAAATGCCTTCTGGAAAGATTCCTCCATACCATGCCAGCGATCTGTAGGAGTGCAGTTAAAGGTAATGCCGGTCTGATAGCCTTTACTTCTCCTATAGAAATGCAATGTAGAAGTCTAGGGGGAAGGGCTCTTAGAAGCTTCAGAGGATTAAGGGTCTCCTTCCTCAGTATAGGGACCATTGCAACGGGGAGAGAGATTAGACTCAACTCTGAAGACAGCATGGGCAGGTGGGACTTACAGCCAAGGGGTGGGAGGTGGGGGTCAGTGGATGGAAAATTACTAGGAGGAAACTTTCAGGGTGAGGGGGATTCTGGTTAAACCTACCTAATGGGATTCCCGGGATTCTTGTTGAAGGCAGGTCAGGGTGATCAGACATTCTCTGGGGGATGGTGGTGGATGAGGAACATGATCAGATATTGAGGATGATCAGATGTTAAATAAGGAGGTTTCTGGCTATACTGACTTAGCAAGGTTCTTTTGCTAAAACTGGACTCCATAAGCAAGTGGATGGGCCTAGTAGAAGGTTCAGGAGTCTGACTAAAGTTTGGCCAAGCCAAGAATCTTTGTCACAGGGTGATTCCAGTACGATAGAGGACCTCTTCTGTAGGGATGGGTTTAGAAGGATGGCATAACAGTGATCTGAGCCACCTTGAAGGAGCAGGTAACCAGGGCATCAGTTCTGAGTCCTTTGGAGTTAGGGCTTTCCCCAGGCTGGTGCCAGGGAAGAATTGGGAGGCAGCAGGCAGCCACACCCTGAACACATGTGCCAACAGGGATAGGCATATCGTACCCTGTGCCTAAGAGAAGCAGAATTAGCAAACCACTGGCCCTGCAGGGAATTGAAGGAAAGAGGGTGTTCACCTGCTCATGTTTTGTAACTATTTGTTCTTACCAATTTAAGTGGATGTCACCAAAGCTCTGGGGTCTCCTACTATAAGGAGGAGGCTGAGTGTGGAGGAGGGGCAGCCTCTTTAGATGCCAGGCCTGCATTTGCCAGGGCCTTGGAGGCAACCAGCGTGGGGTCACTGAGACAGAAGCCTGAGTGCTTTCACAAGAAACTTCTGCCCAACCTTGGTCCAATGTGCACGGCAACCTCACTCAAAATACAGAGAAGTGAACAATGGAGGTGGGAGGGAGTCATAGAAAAGTAGAGTTTTACTACATGGAAATTTGCTAGCAATTGCAAATTTGACCAGTATTTGCAAAGGTCTACTTCCCCTCCCACTGAAGGGCTGGAGGAGGAGATCAGCAGTCAGTGAAGAGAGAGCTGATCCATCATCTGGCCTCAAAAACCATCGGTGCTATGGGTGAAACTATTGTAGTCAAGGGAAACGGTGGGTGAGAAAACCTCCAAACTGACCCACTGCAGGTCATTTCAGGCATCCTCAGTAGAGAACAAGAGGGCAGAAAGCCTGCAAAAAGCAACAAGATGAGATGGAAAAGGAACTGGGAGAGACAAGAACGCCTTGCAAGGAAGCCAGAAAAGCACAGTGGCCACCTGGTGGTAGTCACAGCAGAACTAACTGATGCCTCAGATCACTGAATTGGTGATTTGGAGGAAGAGTGCGGAGGAAAAAAATACATTAAAATGATTATTGATAATAGGATGATTTTGAAGAAATAGGGAAGAAAAAATAAATGACCAGTGAATGAAAAAATTGGTGTTCATGAGTGAGAGTTCAGAACAAAAGAAACAAACATTGTAATGAAAGAGGCGCAATACCAAGAAACTCTTCCGAGCTGAAGAAGGAATTGTGTGTGCAGATCAGAAGGACTCCCTATGCTCCAGGCAGCGTGGTTGGAAAAATTTCAAATTATAAAGCAAAAAGAAAAGTCCTAAAAATTATCCAGTAAGAAAAGGCAGCTGCATATGAAGGATGCGGGGAGGAAGAGATGGAGAACAATCCTAAATGCCCAACTGATAGGAGCGAACATGTACATTGGGCTTACTAAGTCCCAGGCATGAACCAAGCACTGTACATACATTGACTCATTCTGTCCTCCACACAGCCCTATGAGATAGGTCCTGTTATTGTCATCTCCGCTAACAGATCAAGCTGAGACACAGGGAAGTTTAGTAATCTGCCCATTGTCACACAGCAGATGGAGGAGCTGTTATTTGGCCATAGGCAGTCTGGGACTTGAATCTGTGCTTTTCCAAACTACTTCACTCCATAGCCGTTATCTGACCATAGCAAAGCATCTAAGAAGTTTGAAAATATTGTAAAGCAATAATTCTAGACCAAGCCAACTTGTCATTTAAGTAAGAAAGCAAGAGAAATTTATTCTCAGACATGCAGTGGCTCAGTAAATATACTACCTCTGTACCTCTTTTTAAAAAATTACTTGAGGAAGTACTCCAACCTATTGAGGGATGAAACAAATTTAAGAGCACAGGCATGAAGAAATCATGACATAAAAAGAACAGGCAACAATAATTTTAGTTGAAACAGACAAAATTCTAAGTTATTATACATCTGGCCACAACAGAATACAAAAAGTCCAAATGTGTAATTATGAGGGCAGTTGTATGACAAAAGGGCGATAATGTAACAGTTATAGCCTGGATCCCAAAACCTCAAATAATATCAACAAAGTTCAAGAAGAAAAGAAGGGAGCCAAACTAACTCCTTATCTCAAATGGAGGAAAGTGCAAAACACCGAAACAGCTAGAGAATGCCACTGAAATACTTGCAGGTCTTCATTACTCACACAAAGCCAGCACCTATATTTTCTAAAACATTAGTGAATATAAAATTGAAGTAAACATGATCTGTCTAGTTGTTTAAAAAGTGGAAAGCAGACAGGCAGTCCCACACAGAGAGGTGTGCAGGTTGCCATGATGTTGATTGATGTAGGATGGCGGAACTGTGCCCCCGGGGCACTGCCACAGCCACCTTCTCCTGCCTCCTCCTCCTGCTCCGCTAGGACTTGACCTCTCAAAAGTGCTACATTGGTTGGGCATGGAGGCTCACGCTTGTAATCCCAGCACTTTGGGAGGCTGAGGTGGGAGGATCATGAGGTCAGGAGTTCGAGACCAGTCTGGCCAACATAGTGACACCCGTCTCTACTAAAAATACAAAAAATTAGCCAGGTGTGGTGGTTGTGTGCCTGTAATCCCAGCTACTCAGAGGCTGAGGCAGGAGAATCACATGAACCCAGGAAGCGGAGGTTGCAGCTAGCTAAGATGGCTCCATTGCACTTCAGCCCAGGCAGTAGTGCGAGACTTGGTCTCAAAAAAAAAAAAAAAAAAAAAAAAAAAAAAAAAAACACAAAAAAAAAACCGCTGCTGCATTGTTGCCAATATTTTCATTCTTCAACTTTTTTTTTTTTCTTTTTAAGACAGTGTCTTGCTCTGTTGCCCAGGCTGGAGTGCAGTGATGTGATATCGGCTCACTGTGACCTCTGCCTCCCAGGTTCAAGCAATTCTCCTGCTTCAGCCTCCCAAGTAGCTGGAACTACAGGTGTGTACCACCATGCCAGGCTAATTTTTGTATTTTTAGTAGAGATGGGGTTTCACCATGTTGGCCAGGCTGGTCTTGAACTCCTGACCTCAAGTGATCCACCTGCCTCGGTCTCCCAAGTGCTGGGATTACAGGCTTGAGCCACTGCACCCGGCCTCATTCTTTAACTTTTGTGTGCCTTTTGAGGGTTAGAGAAGGAAAGCTACCAGTGTCCTGGCTGGCACAGGCCCTGGGTTGGGGACTGGGGAGTGGGAGAGTTGTGAAGAATCTCCTTTTTCTCATCCAGATAGTGCTTGGTACTAGGAACCTATAAAGTCCAAATTGAATCATGTGACTCCCTTCTTCAAGCAATTGACTCACCTCCCTTTTCCCTCATGTTAGAGTCTGAATCCCTTCCATGTGGACTTCTCCAAAGTTCCTTTGTAATGTTGGGGTTCAGGGGTTCACGGTGCCCTCAGCTCCCCTGAAAGGATGTTTCTCCAGGTTCTTGGTCTCCTGCCTTCTCAAGAATGAGAGAGGGGACCACGACGCAGTGCACAGTAAATGCCGGATTCAAAAGTGTTTGTAGAAAGTGATTTATTTAGAGAAACAGCTAACTCTCACACTGAGTGAGAGAATCCAGAAAGATGGAATCCAGGAGAGGAAAGCAGCTTCCACTCTGAGTGGAAGGGAATAGAGAGGGAGATGGAGTTTAGGAGGGGAAGGCAGGCTTCCATGAGAAAGTGTGGAAGGGGACTCCAGAAGGGAAATCCAGGAGAGAGAAAGACGGCTTGAAGGGGACTCAACATGGAGTCCAAAGGGATGTGGAAAAATGGAACTTTTAACCTGGAAGGAACTCCCACCTTCTCTAAGACCCCTGGCCAATGAAAGGAGTTCCTTAGAACTCGCGCTGGAGTGATTGACTCTTAGTTTCTTCCCGTGCCTGTGAAATTTAAACATAAATCGTTACATCTCCCGGATGGAGAGAGATGGGACGGGGGCATGGCACTGGGAAGTTCTTGCCCTTAAAACTATGCCCCCTTGTGGACCCGGAAAGAGAACACATTCCCTCACTTCCAATCATCATACCTGCCTCTCTAACCTCAGTTTCCACGCTGCCTTTGACCTTTATGCATCTTCCCAAACACTCCGCGTTCTCCACTGACCTCTCTGCCTTTGCACAAGCTGCTTCCTTGGGCTGCAGTGGCCTTTCCCTCCCACCTCATCCCCACCTGGAAAACACTAATAAGGTAAGGTGCAGGTGCATGTCTCCCATGAACCCTTCTCTGATGTCCTCCGGCTGGAGAAAGTCCCCTCCCGTCTCCCATCCTATGCTACTTTCTTCCATCTGGCCATTCACTACACGTTTCCTAAATCCTATTTAATTTCAGGGATGTTTAAAGCCCTGGTGGCTTGAGTTTCTTTCGCTGGCAGCTTAAGGCAGCCCAAAGCCCTAAACTGCACTGGAAAGGACATGTCTTATTCACTGCGTCTCCAGGCTCAGTAGCAGGTACCCTATAAACACGGAATTCAACAAAGGTGCCCTCACTACCATCACCAGCTTGCACCACATTCACTAGCAGGTAGCGGTACAGCAGGTGTCACTTGAAGGCTGAATCCCAACAGTTGGTGCTGCTGGGGTTCTGGGAGAGGCCGTTGGAAGGGACCACAGCCTCCCACTGGGAAGCTCCAGAATGCTCTGGCCATTTGACCGAGGTCTCTCAGCTCTGGCCCGTCCCTGCCTTGTCCCAGGACCACATATCCTGCATAGTTTAATTTTGTTAAGAACATTTTCAAATCTAGGAAAGCCTTTAAGGGCAAGGGAAAGGGAGGGGTGTTCTCCCAGGACGAGGTACAGGTTCACAGGGGAGATGAACAGGAAACTGTGACCGAACCTTGAAGGGCTAGGTTTACAAAATGCAAGGGCAGAGCTAACACTATACAACTGGACATTCACCAAATTATCCCTTTTTTGTTTACCATTTAACACACCCACACACACACGTGCACACACACAACGTTGTCTAAGTTGCTTTGAGAAATCTGAAAAGATCTATGCATAATCTATCTTTCCAGCAACGACTCAGTCCCCCCTCTGCTTGTGGGAACTGAATATAAAAATAATCACCAGCTTCAGGGCTTGAAAAGCTGCCTCAGTCGGGAGGAGGCAGGGCACACAGGGGCATGCCAGTCTTGAAAGGTAAGGTGGGCAGAAATTACCATCCCAAACTGTCCACTGCAGAAGTGTCATCCAACCAGGTTAAAAAAAGCTATTCCCAAACAGGCTCCTTCTGACGGCCTGGAGCTGATGTGCAGGCAGCCAAGTGTGTGTATTTGTGGAGTTGTAAGTAGGTCAGATATTTCTGTCGCTAATTATTACTTGTGAAAAAATATGTCGTGAGCTTGCCGCAGGGAGAGAGTATCGAAAGCAGCATTGATCTTTGGAATCTGTAGCCAGATTTATCCTTGCAGGGTTGGAATCCCAAGGACTGCCAAAACAGGAAAAAAATGTCCTCTATCCAGGTCTGCAGGGGAGAGTTGTGGGAACTCCAGCAGGAAGCTGAGAAACCTGGGTTCCAGCGCTTGGTTTTTACTTCCCTGTTCTGGGCTTCAGTTTTCTCATTAGGTTGGATTTTATATTCTGATTTCATGAACTCCTCAATGGTGATTTTCTGGGGACCTGGGATTTCCCTTCTGTTTTAGGGATATTGGTCATTTCCTTTCTGGGAGGCATAGGCAAGAAATTTGTTCAGAAATGAGATCAAAATTTTCCGGCATTGATTATTAGGTGGGAAATTTTGCTGCACCTGGATCAGATGCACGTATCTAAATATTTGCTGAGTGTTGAATATGTGTGGGACATTGTGGCAGGCATACTGGACATACTAGTGCGTATGACTCTACTCCTTTGTATATATAGGGTTGGTGGCCCCTTACTGCATTTCATGAGTGACATGGTTTGCTCAAGTTTGCACAGATAGGAAGCAGAAGAGCTGAGATTAGAACCCAGCCTGACTCCAAGTCACTGCTATTTTTGGCTCTTTCTCTCCCTGACCACCCCCAATAGCTGTACTCAAGGGGCAGTAGAGAGGACAAAGATGACCCTTCCCCTCCTCTTAGATGCAAAGTCTGGATACCAGGGCAAGATACTACTCTAATTAGTTTTATTTTATTTATTCATATTTATTTTTTGAGACAGAGTCTTGTTCTGTTGCCCAAGCTGGAGTGCAGTGGTGCGATCTCGGCTCACTGCAACTTCCACCTCCCAGGTTCAAGCGATTCTCCTGCCTCAGCCTCCCAAGTAGCTGGGATTACAGGCATGTGCCACCATGCCTGGCTAATGTTTTGTATTTTTAGTAGAGACGGAGTTTCACCATGTTAGCTAGGATGGCCTTGATCTCCTGACCTCATAATCTGCCCACCTCGTCCTTCCAAAGTGCTGGGATTACAGGCGTGAGCCACCAAGCCTGGCCAATTAGTTTTATTTTAACAGGCTCTGAGACTTGTCAGTGCTTTATGCAAAGTTATGCAGAATATGCAAATCAGGCGTGGCTCTGGTGTTGTAACCAGGAGGGCACCTGTGATTGCCTGATCTGAAAAATGCCACCTTCAGAGCTTCCTGGTGGCATGGGCAGTGGGGAGTGTTGGGCTTCTGTCTGCAGTGTCATGGCTTTTACAAATCCCTTCTGAGTAGTGCCCAGGAACCGGAATGTAAATGCCCCTGCCAGGTATTAGCCCCAGATACCTTGGCAGGGATGAATTCATCTGATCTGAAGGTTTTTGGTTTTTGTTTTTAAAGCAGGTGGGCCTCAGTTTTCTCACCTTCATAATGAGTGAGTTGGTTTCTATGAGCTTCAAGGATCTGTGATCACCCTACATGTTTAGATTCCTGTATGGAGGTTTCTGGAAAGTACCATCCTCTCTCTTTTTCTTCAGTGCTTTCTTATGATGCCCCTCTGCCCGTCTCCAGCATTCACTCCTGCTGCCCCATGTTTGTGCTTCCCCCATGAAGTATTTGGCCTTCTGGATGCTTCCATGCCTTTCTTGCCTCCTATGCTTTGCACATATCATTTCTGCTCCTGGAATGCCTTTCCCTCTCTTCTTCACCTGTCTAACTGCCACTCTCCCTTCAAGGATCAGCTTGGATATTGGCTTCTCCTGCCCCCTCCCCAGTCTAGGTCAGGTACCCTTTGTTCCTGGCCTCCTGCGTAGCACTCATCTACCTTCCCCACCAGGTGGTGGACTCACTAGGGACAGACACCTGCTGGTCTTCCTTGTAGACTCCCGAGCATGTGGGCCCAGGATTGTCACCAATCAGCTGTCACTGGTCAATCTTTAAGGAAATAATGAATAAAAGGTAAATGCACCCACCCACTTTAATTCAGAGTTGTTAAAAAAAAAAAAAAAAAAAAAAAAAAAGGCCGGGCATGGTATTTGGCACCTGTAATCCTAGGACTTTGGGAAGCCAAGGCAGGGGGATTGTTTGAGGCCAGGACTTTGAGACCAGCCTGGGCAACATAGTAAGACCCCATCTCAACAACAACAACAACAAGAGAATTGTCCAAAGGAAGCGGTGGCATTCGGTTCCCACCCAGCTTGTGACTTTAGACTAAAAATAGGTATAGGGACACCAGGCTCCTCTAACTCCCTAATATGAATTTTAATTTTTAATAACTTGAGAAATCAGTGAACTATACCTATGGGAAAATGATGAAGAATCAGCCACGTAAATTAATGGAAAGTATGTGTTCACATTATCTAACTGTATTAAGTGTGAATAATAATTAATTATAGATTCTACATGCGGTCTTGTCTTGGAGAGTTCTTTAACCCAATGTGAAGAAATTTAAAAAGTCATTCATCACTCTCCTGTGCTCCACCCCAGGCCACAACATAAAAAGCATTTTCTAGAATTTATTAAAATCATCATCTTAGAGGAAAAATAACTCTTATTAGAACATAACAACTTAGAAAAGGAAGCTGTGCCAGTGTGTTTGTTAAAGTTGGTTGTGATCATCAAATCCACCTTCCGTTTCTCACCTGCATTTATGCATTCTTTCATTCAGTCACTGTACGGCCTGAGAATGTGGCTTGGAGAGGTGGTATAGCAAGTGGATACAAACATGAACTCCAGAGCCAGACTGTTTGGGGGTCAAATTCAAGCTCATCTACTTTCCAGCTGTGTGGTGTTAGGCAATTTGCTAAACCTCTCTGTGCCCCAGTTTCCCCATCTTATAAAATGGAGAGAATAATTGGACCCATCTCATAGAGCTGGTTAGGAGATGAATAAGCCAATACATGTGATATACTTAACCTAGAGTCAGTCACCTAAACTGACTCTAGGTGTGGCCCTGGCGTTGTGCTGGGAAGTAAGACAAAATGAGTTTCTGCCCTTGGAGAGTTTGCTGATTGGTGAGGAAAACGGACCGTAAATTAGCAGCCACATTTTAAGTTACAAAATGTGTGTGTTGCATATGCAAGAGAGTACAGGATGATGATAGGGAATGATGAGGGCATTTTATTTTTTCAATTACAAAACATTGTTTTTTGAGATGGAGTCTCACCCTGTCTCCCAGGCTGGATGGAGTGCAGTGGTGCGATCTTGGCTCATTGCAACCTCCGCCTCCCGGGTTCAAATGATTCTTCTGCCTTAGCCCTCCCTAGTAGCTGGGATTATAGGTGCCCACCACCACGCCCAGCTAATTTTTGTATTTTTAGTAGAGAGGAGTTTCACCATGTTAGCTGGCCAGGCTAGTCTTGAATTCCTGACCTTGTGATCTGATGAGGGCATCTTATATAAGGCAAGCAGGTCCAGCTTCTCTTGGGAGGGGACATTCAGCTCAAGGACTGAAGGTAAGGAGCTGGTTAAGTGAAGAGTTGGGGGCAAAACATTCCAGGTCTGGCAAATGTGTGGTACTCTTCTGCCTGGGTTGCCCTTTCCCTGTTTAGAGTTTTTTTTTTTTTTTTTTTTTTTTTTTTAAGACAGAGTTTCATTCCTTTTGCCCAGGCTGGAGTGCAACGGCACAATCTCCACTCACGGCAACCTCCACTTCCCAGGTTCAAGTGATTCTCCTGCCTCAGCCTCCCGAGTAGCTGGCATTACAGGCATGTACCACCATGCCCAGTTAATTTTGTATTTTTAGTAGAGATGGGGTTTTTCCATGTTGGTCAGGCTGGTCTGGAACTCCCGACCTCAGGTGATCCACCTGCCTTGGCCTCCCAAAGTGCTTAGGATTACAGGTGTGAGCCAACCTCCCCAGCCCCCTGTTTAGATTTTTTAAAGCACAGATGTGTCATATTAAGACACACTGCAGAGCCACAGAGAAAAACAACATGGTTAAAGGGCAAAGAAAAAGCCAACAGACAGTAGTATGGGGCACAGCACCCAGAATGAGGCTCCCACATGCTCGGGAACTTGCTAACAGCCTATGGAAAAGGGAGTGCCACAGGACAATGAGGAAAGGAGAGATCTCTTAGTGTCTGGAAAACCAGCCTGAAGTAGGAAAAAAATGCAGCTAAAGCCTACCTTACATCTCATAATCCAGACAGATTAAAGAGATAAAGTTAAAACTCAGCCGGGCGCCATGGCTCACACCTGTAATCCCAGCATTTTGGGAGGCTGAGGTGGGTGAATCACCTGAGGCTGGGAGTTCGAGACCAGCCTGACCATCATGGAGAAACCCCGTCTCTACTAAAAATACAAAAATTAGCCGGGCTTGGTGGTGCAGGCCTGTAATCCCAGCCACTTAGGAGGCTGAGGCGGGAGAATCACTTGAACCCAGAAGGTGGAGGTTGCAGTGAGCTGAGGTAGTGCCATTGCACTCCAGCCTGGCCAACAAGAGTAAAACTCCCTCAAAAAAAAATTAATGAATGAGTAAAGTCTTTTTAAAAAGCTAAAACTCTAAAGGGAATGGAGGAAGATTGGGAATAATGGGTTTTTGAGTTGGGGAGCTGGAAAAGGCTTCCTAAGACTGAAAAGGCACAAACAATAAGGTGAAAAATGGTTAGATTCAACTACGTCAAAATTTAGGATTTCTGTTCAGCAGAGGAAAGCAGAGACATGTAGGCAAACAGATGTCAAGCTGGGAGAAGCCTTTTAATATCTAAATCAGAAAAAGCTTATTGTCTATAATAGACAAAGAACTCCTTCAAATCAATAGGAGTTCCAGGAGATTCAATTCAACCCCATGAGATTCAATACAAAAAGAATATCACTAGGGAGTTCGCAGAGGGAGAAGATAAAATGGAGACCAAGTACTTGAAGAGATGCAGATGCACCTGAAATCCAAGATATGCAAACTGAAACAACACATAGAAACCACTGCTTTTTTTTTTTTTTTTTTTTTG
The DNA here is from genome assembly GCA_004027835.1 of Alouatta palliata. Taxonomy (NCBI): domain Eukaryota; kingdom Metazoa; phylum Chordata; class Mammalia; order Primates; family Atelidae; genus Alouatta; species Alouatta palliata. The sequence continues at coordinate 19,765 of PVKV010007096.1, read as the reverse complement.
AGACGGAAGTCTCGCTCTGTTTCCCAGGTTGGAGTGCAGTGGCGTGATCTCTGCTCACTGCAACCTCCGCCTCCTGAGTTCAAGCCATTCTCCTGCCTCAGCCTCCCAAGTAGCTGGGATTACAGGTACACACCACCACACTCGGCTTTTTTTTGTATTTTTAGTAGAGAAGGAGTTTCACCATGTTGGCCAGGCTGGTCTTGAACTCTTGACTTCAGGGAATCCACCTGCCTAAGTTTCCCAAAGTGCTGGAATTACAGGTGTGAGCCACTGTACCTGGCCATCTTTCTGTTTTTATCAGACTCAGCTATAGAGAGCAAAAGTTCTCACTGTTGAACTGCACACAATCTTTTTTGTGGTCTTTTTTTTTTTTTTTTTTTAACTTTCTCTGCTTTATCCCTGATTCCCACTACCATTCTCTTTCCCCCATGGGCAATTTCACTAATGTATTTGATATATGTTCTTAAATATGCATGAATCCTTAGAAAACATGTTGTGCTATTCTGTGTATATATGCTTTTAATTAACATGACTAATTCTGTGCTGTAGCTCTGTCCGTTTTTTGTTTTCTTTTCTCTTTTAGCACCAGGGTGTATTCAATGGTCTGTGATAGTTGCTTATAGCCATGCACAATGTTTTTGCATGGTGAGAATTCGGCACATTCTTCTCATGCATTTCTTCAGTAATGGACACCCTGGTGGTCTCAAAGTCCCTGATCCTCCAAACTGCACTGCTGGAGTAGCCTTTAGGGGTGGCGGTGGGGGCTTCTTTTTGTCCCATGAGATGCAAGATGCAGGGTGCAAGAGGAGATGTTTCTGAGATAGACATCCGGGAGAGGTCACACTGGGTCATGGATAACTATTTAATGTCCTTAACTGTGCCAGGGCCCTGTAGCCCAAATGGCGTCTCCATGAAAACTAGAAAAAGCACAAAAAAACCCAAAACAACAACAATAAAACCCAGAAAGACAACAAAATGGAAATAAACACAAAAACCCTGCCTGCCCTTTGAGGCTCAGCTCACAGCTTTCCCCTAAGGGGCTGGAGGCCATTTCTTTTCTACTCTGAATGCCCCTGGCATATGTTCCCCTTTGCTTGGGAAACAGCTACTTGAAGGCAGGAAATCATATATTTGTTATCTTTCTACCAATTGCAATAGCAGGCCCTCATAAAAGCTTGCTGAACTGATTTTCTATCTCCTTACACTTCATAGCAGCATGACTTCACCACACATTGCCCACTACAGAAAAGGGGAAAGTGATGGATCTGAGAATCAAGATTCTGGTCTCCTTGCTGTCACCAACCTAAAGGGTAACCATAGGCAATCGACTTTTCCTGTCTGGGCCTGAGTTTCCCAGTGGCAGCTCCTCTGTGGCAGAGATAGGCTGGTTTCCCCCAACCTGTTTCCCGCAGCCCATTTCCCTTTTCCTCTTGGGCTCACGAGTAGCCTGCATTGCCTCCTTGCAGTGAGATGCTGCCCTGTCATCAGGTTCTGGTCAATAGAACGTGGATGGTCGCCACATACTCTGCTTTCAGCCTGATCTGTGAAAACCTCCTCATGTGAATCTCCACGTTCTTGCTGACCAGATGCAGAGAATCCCACCGTACCACATGCTAGAAGGGATTTGGATCCCTGAGTCACCCTCTGGAGGAGAGCCATCCAAGAGAGCTTTATAACCAGAAACACCCATGGGGGATGGTTGTATGAACAAAATGAAACTTACAGTGTTTTGCCTTTGAAAATTTTGAGGTTGGTTGTTACACCAGGTGCCCTCCTGATTAATCTGTTTCCCTTTGGCCAAGCCAGATTTCACCTGAGAATTCTTTAATTTGTGTAATGCTTCTCCAGTTTTCACAATTGATATTTTGTGGCCAACTTCTTTTATTCTACTCAAAAGTAGCTGAATAATCTGAAATAGCAATTGAGTATCCAAAAAGATCCCATCTCAATGCTGGAGTTCCCCCTGCATCCACTGTCTACAATCCATCCACTATCATGGAACCAAAAGGATCTCTCTGGAACCGAAAGGAAAAGGCAGTTCCTCCAAAATACTTTCATGAAGCCAAAGGGCTCATGCCTACAAGGCCCTACCAAGACTGGCTCTGTCTGTTTCTTCTACTTCCTCTCCCCCATTGAGTCCATGGTTCAGCTTCGAAAAGCAGTTCCTGTAACACGCCAGACTCAGCGCCCAATACCCCTAAGGACTGGGTTTTCAGGATAATGCTGTGCACACCGCTAGCTGAGCCCCGGAGGCTCTTCCATGCACTCCTTCTTGTGCTGGGGGTGTGGCTTACAAGTCACTTTTCTTTAGGGGATCTGGGCCCCAGATCCCTCACTCTGGTCCACGTTCTTGCCCCACTGATGTGCTTATCACTCACAACATTCATTGCAGTTGTAATGACTTGTCCCTGAACTGTCAGTGTCCTGAAGGAAGGACCAAGCCAATCTTGCTTGTTGCTGAATCCCCACACCCGGCCCAGGTGCTGGCTTGTTATCAGTGCTCACCAATATCGTCATGTGTCACTTAACAATGTCCCCATTGTGTTCTGAGAAGTGTGGCGTTAGGCGATTTTGTGCAATCGTCATAAAAGTGTACTCACACAGGCTGGGCACGGTGGCGCATGCCTATAATCCCAGCACTTTGGGAGGCCGAGGCGGGCAGATCACAAGGTCAGGAGTTCAAGACCAGTCTGGCCAACATAGTGAAACCCTGTCTCTACTAAAAATCAAAAAATTTTCCAGGTGTGGCGATGTGCACCTAGTCCCAGCTACTCGGGAGGCTGAGGCGGGAGAATCTTGTGAACCCGGGAGGCAGAGGTTGCAGTGAGCCGAGATCGTGCCATTGCACTGCAGCCTGGGTGGCTGTGTGAGTCTCCATCTCAAAAAAAAAAGTATATTCACACAACTGTAGATGGTAGAGCCTCCCACACACCCTAGCTACATGGTCCAGCCCATGGGTCCTAGGCTACTAACCTGCACTTGTGGTACTGGTGACTGTAACACAGTGGTATTTGTATATCTAAACATAAAAAAAGGACAGCAAAAATGCAGTATTATCATGTTATGGGACCATCGTCGTATATGCATTCTGTCATTGACTGAAATGTCACGCGGCACATAACTGTAGTTGTTGAACAGGGACATCGATAAATGACCAAATCCTGAGGGAACAAGTGGGTTTGATTCCTGGGGGAGGAGTCCTATCCTGTGTCATCTGTGGGGACATATGGATTTCTTGGCAGGCATAGTGCCTCTCAAAGGAACAAAACGGCCATCCTTAGATGTACTAGGTCCCCATGGGTGAGAGCATTAGGTCTGGGGCTTCCCAGAGTGAATCTGCAAAGCCAAGGCTTAGCGCCCACAGAGAGAGATCCCATGCTGGTCACCGGTGTGGGCCACTGACTTCTGGATCTCCCTCTGAACCCAAGACTTATTAATACACAAAAATAAAGCCAAAAGCCCAGGCAGGAAGGCGTGTTGAGCGTTCACAGTGCAGACAGGCTGGGAGTGGAGATCTCCTCCAGCAATGTACACCCTCTCGGACGCACAAACTAATCTCCATTGCAGTTGTTTCCTCCGTAAGTTCCCTCCAAGCAGCCACTGGCGTCTCTGGATTCCCACACGCAGATGACCTTGTTAGGTCTTGTTAGATAGATGGAAGATTGTACTGGGCTTTTGTGCCCTCGCGCTCTGGCTAATTACAACTTGCAAGGTGAAGTCCCTTCAGGTGGATTAAAACGAGAGGCTTGACGATTAATTTAAATAAATAATGTCAGCTTGGCCATCTGCCAATGGCTGGCCCCCAGCCTGAGCGCCAGTGCCATCAGCAGCAAGGTCTAGGCCCAGCAAGATCATAAAAGCCCAGGAGACCCCGAGGACCCCAGAACAAACACCAGTGCCTGGCATGGTAAGGACCAGGCCTTCACGGTAATGCTGTCTCAGGTTGGTGACAGCTGCACTGCCAGACCCTTGTGGCCAAACTGTAAGGCCTGCCAGTTTGCCAGCTGTGTCCTTTTTCACCCCTATTAAGGAAGTCTGGGCTCCTTCACCTATCCTTGCTGTTGTGTTCATGGTTGGTATACATATTGCCTTCCAGTTACACAGAATTTTGAATTTTTGCTCAAAACATTCGTTTGATTACTTTACTCTCTTGTCTTTCCAAATTGTCCCTTTGCCCTCATCTGAGACTTCATCCAGGCCACTCCCCGGGAAAGTGGGAGTGAGATGTGCTCGACTTCTTCCCAGGCCTGGTTACGGATCTGACCCGGGTGGTTGGATGGGGCTGGGCCGGGCTAGACCTGGTAAAAGTCAGAGGCTGTTGCTGCTGGAAGAGCTTTATTTATGGGCAGGAGGACTGAGGCCAGGAGAGCAGCATTAGCAGAGCTGGGTTTGGGCTCACAGTGGCTTCCTCCTGCTCCAGTGCTCCACAGAGCACCCCAGCCACCCCCTTGGGCAGGAAGAGGCCCCTTCCTGAGTGATCTAAGTTCTGAGCTTTGCGAAGACCCTCCTGGCAGGATCTCACTCTAGAGCCAGGAACCAGAAACCTAGGCCAGACCCCTTGCCATCCTATCGGTCTTGGCTCCATGCCCGCAGTGGCCTCAATTGGCCCATGCCATCACGAGCTCCAGGTGAAGAAGGTCTTCTGTTGGTGGTTTCTGTTTGCCCAGCCTTCCTTCTCCTGATTAGAGCAGCCCTTAACTCTCTTCTTTTCTTTTTTTTTTTTTTTTTTGAGACAAAGTCTTGCTCTCACCCAGGCTAGGGGGGAGTGGCGCGATCTTGGCTTACTGCAACCTCTGCCTCCGAGGTTCAAGCCATTCTCCTGCCTCAGCCTCCTGAGTAGCTTGGATTACAGGTGCCCGCCACTGTGCCTGACTAATTTTTGTATTTTTAGTAGAGATGGAGTTTCACCATCTTGACCAGGCTGGATCACTCCTGACCTCGTAATCCACTTGCCTTGGCCTCCCAAAGTGTTGGGATTACAGGTGTGAGCCACCGTGCCTGACCTGTTAACTCTTCGTAAGGGGACTACCCCTTCCTCACTTCAAGCAGTTCAGATGGGAGCAGCCCTAGACATTCTGGTCTAATTGGCCTGGGGTGTGGTTGCACATCAGGATTTTTAATAATTCCCAGGTGATTCTAAAATATTGCCAAGTTTTGGCCTGGTGCAGTGGCTCATGTCTGTAATCCCAGCACTTTGGGAGGCTGAGGCAGGCCGATCACATGAGGTCAGGAGTTTTGAGCCGGCATGGTCTCTGCTAAAATATAGAAATTAGCCAGCCGTGGTGGCAGGTTCCTGTAGTCTCAGCTACTTGGGAGGCTGAGGCACGAGAATCGCTGGAACCTGGGAGGTGGAGGTTACAGTGAGCCAAGATCGTGTCACTGCACTCCAGCCTGGGTGACAGAGTGAGAATCCGTCTCTAAATAAATAAATAAATAAATAAATAAAATGTAGCCAAGTTTTGAAAACTGCTGCTTCTTCCCCTGGCCCAGAAATGGGCCTGTGAACCAAAATGGGCCCATCAGAACCCTTCCCTGGGATGTTTGCTGTAGACAGAAGATAGTGTCTTTAAAAGCTGCGAGGGGACTTATGTCAGCCTGCCGCACCCAGCCCCGTAGCCAGCCCCTGCGAGGCTGCTCCTGTCCTCAATCCTCTTCCCCGCTATTCTGGATCACGTGGGGCCCCCAGAATCACTGAGCTGCTTCCTAGGCACGCATTTTTGCATACGGTATTTCTTTCTCTTACCAGTGCCTCTTTCTCATGAAGTCTTACTTAACCTCCAAGACTCAGGCGTTGCTTATTCTTGGAGCACATCCCTGCCCCCATCCTGCCGTGGGCTCAGCTTGGGGCTGCTCCTCTGGACTCATGCGTGTGTGTTTTTCTCTGAGGAACTCAGAGCTGCCTTGCAATCATCTTTCTCCACACCTGTGCTCCCACAGGCTGTGGGCTTCCCTAAGGCAGAATCTGCGCCCTGTTCTGATGCATCCTCCCGTATTTAGCCTGCAATCTTTGCTTGGTGAGTGAGTCATTTTTTAGCTCCCAGGAGCATGGGGAGATCGTCTGCTTCTCAGTGCTCCCGAGAGAGAAGGAGAAAATGAGAGTGGAGAGAGAGTGTGTGTCAGAAAACAGTGGAGAGAGAGAGAGAAATATCATCCTTTTCAACTCAACTCTGTTCCTTCCCTCACTGCACGGACATTTTCTGCACTCCTTCCTACTGTGGACCAGAGAAAGTTTCACAGAGATGAACTGTGGACTAGACGATTAAAATAAAACTCTCAGGCTAGGTGCGGTGGTTCACACCTGTAATCCAGCTCTTTGGGAGGCTGAGGCAGGTTGATCACCTGAGGCCAGGAGTTTGAAGTGAGCCTGGACAACATGATGTAACCCATCTTTACTAAAAATACAAAAAAATTAATCTGGATATAGTGGTGGGCACCTGTAATCCCAGCTACGTGGGAGGCTGAGGCAGGAGAATCGCTTGAAGCCGGGAGGCAGAGGTAGCAGTGAGCTGAGACTGTGACATTACACTGCAGCCTGGATGACAAGAGTGAAAACTCTGTCTCAAAGATAACATAACATAACATAAAATAAATAAAGTAATTTCGCCGGGACTTTTGGAAGATATAGTGGGGTATTCGCAAAGCGCCATCTTTTTGGTGAGTATCTCAATGACTCCCTGTCGGGGGCACAGCCAGGCACTGCTTCCTCAGCACGAGGCACCACCAAAGACCTGAGAAATAGGATCCCTGGGGTCGTCTCCTGACCCCTCGGAGGCCTCTATGAGAATACCTGTTACTTTCTCCCCCGGGAATATTCCAACATGTCTACCCCTCATACTGCAAACACCACAGCACTGCTTCTGAGTTTTCTCTCTGCGACCCCAAACCAATGTGGTCCCTCATCTGCGGCCTAAAGAGAAATCAGAAGAGCCATGGAAAATGACATTTTATAAACCTGCTGTTTTATAAAAACTACATGTTATAGAGCTACTCCCCTCCAGAAAATGAACTGATGAACAGGAACACACAGAGGGGCTGTTTTGGTTAGGATCATAAATCCAACTCAAAACTAACTTAAGCAAAAAAGGTAATTTATTGATTGTATCAGAAATGTGTTTGGGTACAAATAAAAACTCTGACTACAGTGGGCATAAATAAAGGTTTTCTTTGTCTCACATAATGTTCAGTGGCACAGCCAGGCACGGTGGCTCACGCCTGTAATCCCAGCACTTTGGGTGGCTGAGGCGGGTGGATCACTTGAGGTCAGGAGTTCGATACCAGCCTGACCAACATGGTGAAACCCCATCTCTACTAAAAACAGAAACATTAGCGGGGCGTGGTGTCCCTGTAATCCCAGCTACTCAAGAGGCTGAGGCTGGACAATCATTTGAACCCAGGAGGCAGAGACTGCAGTGAGCCTAGATTGTGCCATCACACTGCAGCCTGGGCTACAGAGTAAGACTCCGTCTCAAAAAAAAAGTTCAGAGGCAGGGAGTCCGGGACAGGAGAGAGCACTCAGCAACCCATCCTCTCTTTCTGGCCCATCATCCCCAGCCTGCTGTCTTCTGGTTGTGAGGTGGCTGCAAATTCCTAGCCCTTACCCAGAGGAAGGAAAAAACAAAAATAGAAAAATGGAAGGAGGTACCACCGGCAGTTCCGATGATGTTTCTGTATCAGTGATCTGTTTCTGTGTGGCTAATCATCCCGAAACCTAACAGTTGGAAACCACCACCACACATTGTCACTGATGAGTCTGTGGGTCAGCTCAGAAGTTTTGCTGTTTTGAGGCTGGCTTGGCTCAGTCATGTGTCTGTGAAAGGCTGGTGGGCCATTGGGAATGGCTGATCTAGGATGGCCCTCTCATGTGGCTGGCTTGGCAGGTTGTCAGCTGCTGGGATGGTTCCCTTCCTCGAGCAGGCTAGCCTGCAATTGCTCACACGGTGATTGGGCTGGAGTTCAACAGAGGGAGGAGAGATACCCAAAACTCTTGAGACTTCGGTTCAGGCCTGGAACAGTGTCACTCCTCCCGCCTTCTATTGCCCCAAAGTTGTGAGTTCAGCTGAGATTAAAGGTGGAGAAATCAAACAGGCCGGGTGCGGTGGCTCACACCTGTAATGGCAGCACTTTGGGAGGCGGAGGTGGGCAGATCATTTGAGGTCAGGAGTTGAGACCAGCCTGGCCAACAGGGTGAAACTGGACTCTACCTCTCACTGGGAGGAGCCACACAGGTGCCAGGCACTGGGTGGTGTGGATAGGTGTGAGAGTGGAGTGTGGTGGCCATGTGACACAGTGCTGGTTCCCAAGGGCACCCTTGGCTTCATCAAGGCTAGGCAGACTGAGCTGTGAGCAGTTTCTGCCTCTAGAAGAGAAGCCAGAGGAAAGGGGATCAGAAATGAGGCTGGGCCAGCCGGTCACCAGCCTGCCACAGTCACCAACCTGGGAGATGGGTGGAACTAGCTGACAGCAGGGGCCCAAACGGGGCCACTTGGGCATCTCCCTCTATCACTTGTCTCTGCTCAGCTCTGTGCGGCTAAAGTGTCAGCTGAGTGAGCCACTGGCAGCCCCCAACCTACCTCCTTCTGGCGCTGTAAATCCGGAGGAAAGAGAATTTCGTTTTCCCTATTCCCCACCATTAATTCCAGGGAAACCTCTGACTGCTTTTGCTTGGTCAGGCACCTTGTCCCTAAAAACGTCTGTGGCGTCAAGGGCAAATGTCCAGCCTGGGCCATCCTCTATCCCCTCTGGCCCCCGAGGGTGGGGCAGGTGGAGGTGGGGATGATGACAGACCTCTGCCAAGGCCAGATAGACAGCTAGAGTGGCCTGAAGGGGCCAGAACAAGTGAGAAAGAAGAATGCTGGGCACACACAGCCCACAACCCTCAGCCCGAGCAGGGCTCGAGTAGACGGGCGGCTGGGAGTGGTGCTTTTGAAGAGAAGCCTTGGGGGAGAGGGAGGAGTGAAAGCTGGCACCTGGGGGCTGGTTGGTGTTTCACAGTGTCCCACGTGCTCTGGTGTGAGCAGGGTGGTGGCTGGAATCCTGCATCCTGGGGAGGGGCTCGAGGGCCCTCCTGGACGGCCGGGGTGCCCCTTGTTTGAGGCATCTACCCCGCCGTCTTCAGAACCACAAAAGCACTTACGGGTGGGTGTCAAAAACCATGAGTGCCCCAAGAGAGGAGCGGACACCATTTCCTCTGCAGTGCAGCTGTGTGCCCTGTGAGCGTGTCCAGACTCCAGACCTGCTGCGTGGGCTCGAAGGGCCACAGACAGGCACCTGGTACAGAAGGTTAGACAGAGCCGAGAGTTACAGTTGGCGAGTTCCCCAGAGGGTCACGTTTCAGGGATGCCTAGGGCTGCTCTGATAAATAGAAAAAGGTTCTGTGATAAAAGTTTGGGGAATATTGGGTTGAAGAAAGTTCACGTATTCATTCATCCAACAGATATCGATTATTTATTATACACCAGTGCGTTAAGGGCTGTGAGCATGCAAGGGAATGAAATAGAAAAGTCTTTGCTTGGGATTTATAGTCTAGTAAGAAGGTTGAAGAGTTTTCTCTTCTGCAGGACTTCTCAGAGCCTTTAATATACAAATAGGCATCACCAAAAGGGGGTAAGATGGCTGTGTTTCTTAGAGTTATTCGAACCCAGAAACTCTCGTTCTGAGGGCGCATTTATATAATTGTTATTCTATGAAATAAATTTTTGAGAAACACATCATCCAACCTCCTGTTGTACAGATGGGGAAATGAAGACCAGAGTCAAGGTCATTGGGCAGGACTGGCGCTGGAGCCAAGGTCTCCTGACTCACTGCACGAGGCTCTCCCACATCCTTTCCCCTTCATTCCCTCCCTCCCCCCTCCCCCTCCCCTCCCCCCTCCTCCTCCTCCTTCTTCTTCCCTTCCCTTTCCTTCCCGCCTGCCTTCCTTCCTTCCTTCCTTCCTTCCTCTCTCCTTCCTCCCTCCCTCCTTCCCTTCCTTCCTTTCTCTCTTTCTTTCTTTCGCTTTTTCTCTCTTCCCCCTCTTTCCCTCCCCTTCCTTCCTTTCTTTCTTTCTCTTCCCCTTTTCCCTCCTCTCTCCTTCCTTCCTTTCTTCTTTCTTCTCTCTCTCTTTCTCTATTCCCCCTTTCCCTCCTCTCTCCTTCCTTCCTCTCTTTCTTTCTTTCTCTCTCTCTTCCCCCTCTTTCCCTCCTTCTCTGTCTCTTCTTTCTCTTTTCTCTTTTCTTTTCTTTCCCTGCCTTTAAGCTATGGGAGGCTGTAATGAACCTGACACCTGAGATCAATGGCTGGTAGCCCCATCCTGGCCATGGGCCCCCGGGCTGGCATCCTGCTGAGACGCCACACCTCTGACCACATGAACCATGTTCCGTGACTTCTCCCCAGGCCCCTCACTGCGGGCATGAACAGCCAGGCTCATCCTTTGGGAAAGGAGGCAAACTGGAACATGAGAAGCAAAGTGAGACTGTGAGGGGAAAGCGTGTTTATGAAAGTCCAGCTGACGTCTCGGTGCTTGGGGAAGTTGTCTGCTTTCTTGATTAGACATACGAAGGGGCTTACCCCCTCTGTGGACAGCCTTGAGTGCTCTGATGGCCCTCGGTTCATCCTCGGTTTAGAGTGTGGGGATTGCGTTTGGTGTCTGGAATCTGCAGAGAGCTTGCCGTCTCCAGGGGTGTTGCTCATGCAGTAACCAGACCAGCGGGAGAGGTGTTAACACACAGCAGGAGACTGGAGTGGAAGGAGGGAAATCACCTGCACCATGTCCTCAGTTCGTGACATCACGTGGTGGAGGTGGTGCTTGAAACCCAGGTCTCACTGTCCCCCTGCAAACACCCGTGTTCTTCACTAAGAAGTGAATTGTCTTTAGCGGACTAGAAGCTCTTGATCATCGAAGTAAGAACAAAGATTCCAGTTGCAAGAACCTCAGAAGGTTTTGGGGGGTATCAGAATACTGTTTGTGACAAAACGCTGACAACAGTCTGACGAGGAGAGATGGTGTTGGCAGTAAAGCCGCGGGTTCGATTCTAGGTGCTTTTCAAACATTACATTTTGCTGATAAGGAAACTGAGGCTCAGGGAGGTGAAACCACTTACCCAGGGCCACTCACCTGGTAAAGGAACCTGGCCACGGTCAGATTGAGACCTCCTTGGTCTGGGCTGAGAACTGCGTTCTTTCTACTGCCCCACGTGGCCTACCCTGCAGCACAGGACAGTCAAATTGTGAGCAACTGCTATTTTGAAGGGTCTGTAAGTCAGGCCAGGCGCAGTGGTTCACACCTGTAGTCCCAGCACTTTGGGAGGTGGAGGAAGAGGCGGGTGGATCACCTGAGGTCAGGAGTTCAAGACCAGCCTGGCCAACATGGCGAAACTCCATCTCTAATAAAAATACAAAAAAAATTAACCGAGTTTGCTGGCACATGCCTGTAGTCCCAGCTACTTGGGAGGCTAAGACAGGAGAATTGCTGGAACCCAGGAGGCGGAGGCTTCAGTGAGCCAAGATTACGCCACTGCACTCCAGCCTGGACAAGACAGAGCGAGACTCCGTCTCAAAAGAAAAAAAAAAAAGGCTAGGTGCTGTGGCTCATGCTTGTAATCCCAGCACTTTGAGAGGCCGAGGCAGGCAGATCATGAGGTCAGGAATTCAAGAACAGCCTGTCCAATATGGTGAAACCCTGTTTCTACTAAAAATACAAAAATTAGCTGTGCATGGTGGGACACACCTGTAGTCCCAGCTACTCGGGAGGCTGAGGCAGGAAAATCGCTTGAACCCGGGGGCAGAGGTTGCAGTGAGCCGAGATCGTGCCACTGCGCTCCAGCCTAAGTGACAGGGTGTGACTCCCACTCACAAAAAAGAAAGAAAATAGTCTGTAAGTGAGTCATTTGAGCATATGGACTGCTTTATCAGCCTGAAATGGGTGCTCCCAACCTCTATGAGAGCCTGATATCCATCACCTTCTGGATTTTCCACTTCTCCCTTCTCCCTTGCTGTTGCTTCCTGAAAATGTAGAAACCTTATAATGAAATAAAACAACTGGCTCCATCACAAACACAACCCCTTCAACTGGCTTCTTTCTTTCCTATTGTATCTTTGATTTTTAGACATTTCAGCAACCCCCTAAATGATCTTAACATTTCCCCTAAACTGAAAAAAATCAAAAATAAAACACTCCACTGGGGAGAGAAGGGAAATTGTATGTTCTTTTGTTTACACGAGTGTACAGAAAATCATTACAGATCTCCATATGGCCTTGGTGATTTTCCATTGTGATATTGAAAGGGAAATGGATAAACTGGAGTTTGCAACCAATCTCGAGGGATTGCTTTTCTATTTGGGTGACCCCTGAAAGGCTTCTGAGCATATAGCTATTTTTGAAGGAAAAGAGGAAAAGGCTAAGGGGTGGCCAGCATTAGCAAGAGTTTATCCAGATGCTAACCTATTCTGATGTTTGCTTATTTTTATTTTTATTTAATCTGATGTTTTGATGCAATTGTTCGTATTTTGTTTTTGACCTTAAACCATTATAATTCATCTTGGGCGTGCCAAGAGAGGCAACTGACTATTAGTGACCAAGAAGCAGCCTGTTTCTTAAAATATGACCCAGCCATGTTCACTGCATTGATGTAGAGCAAGGTTAATCTGCGTGAGAGGTGGTGGCACTGCTTTGAGACCCAGCCATGTTCACTGCATTGATGTAGAGCAAGGTTAATCTGCGTGAGAGGTGGTGGCACTGCTTTGATCTTAACTCTTTGATCATAATTTACTTCTCTACCGCTTGGAATAGAAACATGTTTCCTCTTGCCCAAGGCTTCTACCAAGAGGCCTTTACATTTAGGGACGAACCTGAGCCAAGTCCCTACCCGTGGATTCTGGATACAAAATGTACAGATTCTGAATCAAGAATTGCTTTCCTAAAACTCTGAGCTGCATACATTCTAGGTATAATAGATGGAGCACTGGATTGGGAGTTGGTTGACTTAACCCTCCCACACACCCTAAGGAGGTTGTTCTTAGGCCCATTTTACAGATGGAGGGACCGAGACATGGAGAGTTAGTTAACTAACTTGCCCAACCTAGTAAGTCATGGAGCCTTGGATTCAAGTGCAGGGGGTCTGCCTTCTCCCTGCAGAGATTGGGGCCTTAACGACCGAGCCTAGAGGCTCTCCAGATCTTCTGTGTGACCTTGGCTCAACCTCCTCTCCTCTCTGGGCCCTGTTTTCTCTTCTCTAAAATAAGGAGACTTGGCTGGATGATTTCTTGGACGCCGTTTCTGGCATTGACTACATACAAAATTTTGTGATGTTCCTAAAAGTCCAAAGGGATCCAGACTTTCATAGGTAATCCTGTTCAAATTTGGTCTTCAGAGTCTGAAGAAAGAGAATTTAGTATGGATGGAGAGGGGTATTTAGTAGGTGCCTGTGCCGTGTGCTACATGTTTCATGATGTACTTCATGTTCATTCAATCGCTGCATAATTTGATGAGGCTGGTCCCATTATCCCCATTTCACAGATGGGGAAACTGAAGTTCAGAGGGGGGATGTGGCTTGTCCACATACCTGAGGAGAGGTGGATCCAGGATTAGCCTCCAGTTCCCATAGTACCCTGTGCTTCCCTCATCAAAGCAAGCTTGGTAATCACCTGTTTATCTAACTGTGTCCAGTTTAGACCACGAGTTCTGAGTAGCAAGGACCGTAAAGGCTTTATATCTCCAGGTGCCAGCACAGGGTCTGGCCCACAAGAGATGATCATTGAGCATTGTTGAATGAACGCATGAATGAATGGATGAATGAACGGAACACTCCAGAGCTCATTCTATCCCCTGCACTAACTGCTCGGGACGGTCTTTGTAGGAAGAAAAAGAGGGGTGTGGGGAGAGAGACTCAGAAAGAATCCTCAGTTACATGAGGCATCAGTGTTGTTATTTTCTGTTTTTATTTTTTCTAGAGACAGGGTCCTCTTCCCCCTCCTGCTCTGTCACCCAGGCTGGAGTGCAGTGGCGCCATCAAGGTTCACTGTAAGGAACTCCTGGGTTCAAGCAATCCTCCCACTTCACCCTCCTGAGTAGCTGGGACTACAGGCATAGTCTCAGCTTTGTCTCATTCAGTTCCTGAGCCCAGATACCCACCCTCCTTCATGAGCTCAGAATTGAACTCAAACTGGCAACATGCTTTGCAGAAATGCTCCTATCAACACTTGGTGAACCAGAAGACTGCACCCTCCTTCCTTTCTCCTGCTGCCTGCACAGTTGAGTTAGGAAGCTTACTCTCGAGTTTTACTGGCTTGCTTGTGCTTTCTGGCATTTTCAAAATTTTGTCTAATGATTTTCAAAAGGCAAAAATACATTACTTTTTTAAAGGTGGGATCCCTATGAGATTGGGTCTTCATCTTTTTTCACTTTGGAGAACAGAAAAGTGGTATTTGGGGATATCATCTGCATAAGAATTGTGAATAAATGAGTACTAGAAGAGAAAAGAAACATAAAGAAAAGAAAGGAAAAGAAAAGACAAAAAGAAAAGCAAGGCTCCACGGGCAAATGAGAGAACAAGTTGGAAAACCTGCCACTCACTACCATGGACGCCCACAAGAGGGCGTCTCAGGGTCATCCGGACGGCGAAACTCAAGTCCAAGATCTGCTTCCCAGCAGCTGGCAATGACCAATGAGTAGGTTCTGGAATATCAGCAATGACCCCACCTCTCCAGCACTTTACAGTTTACATTAGACTCTCCTCCCCCACGTTATTTGCACCTCACAAGGCCAGTTCTCCCAGTGGTTTCCAGCCCTGGGGGCGTGTGTGGTTCTCTCTGCCTAGTGGGATGCAACTGGCATTTAGTGGTTGTCCACATGTGGGTGTGGCCGGAGAGGGCAGAGAGGCAAACGGCCCAGCGCAAGCTGTACAGTCCCCCTCGTCCAGATGTGGCATCCCGCTCTGCCAACAGCAACTCCTTTTTGAAACTCTGGGCCTGAAGCAATCATATGGAAAACATTTTTCACCAGTCTTGTTGAAATCAATCTGGTTTTTCAAAACAGAGGAAGCACATCAATCCTTGAACCATTTCTCCTGGGAAGAGTCACAGGAGGGCCTGCAGTGGGCAGGCAGGGAGCGCGTCTTTTCTCTCTCTTTTTTTTTCATGCTTCTTTTCTTTTCTTTTTTTTTTTTTTAAATACATATTTATTTATTGCATTTTAGGTTTTAGGTACAGGTGAAGAACATGCAAGATTATTGCACAGGTACACACATGGCAGTGTGATTTGCTGCCTTCCTCGCCATCACCTATATCTGGCATTTCTCCCCATGCTCTCTCTCCCCAACTCCCCACCCCCTGCTGTCCCTCCCTTATTTCCCCCGACAGACCCCAGTGTGTGATGCTCCCCTCCCTGTGTCCATGTGTTCTCATTGTTCAACACCCACCTATGAGTGACAGCATCTTTTCTCTATCACACTGGGAAGGGAGGGAAGGGAGGCATAGGCACCTTGGCTGAAATCCACAGTGGGCACTTTGCATCTGTTGTCACTTTTAGGACCCACAACAATGTGGAAGGGAGATGTCAACTATCCTCATTTTACAGATGGGAAAATGGAGGCTCAGAGATGTGCAGTCATCTGCCTGATGCTACCCAGCTTTTCAGAAACACACAGAATCCAGATTTTTAACCCCAGAAAGGCCCAGGCTCCCTCAGCCCCAAGACGGCTTTTACTGAGGAGGAGACCGGCTTGGAGGTGATTTTCCACAGAAGCTGTGAAAAAGTGGGGTGGGCTGGGCTCAGGCTGTGACTCGGGGCCAAATTACCTCCTCCAGAATTCTCACAGGCTGCGGGGAGGCCCATCTCTGGGTCAAATGTTCTGCAAACTAGTGCGTGAAAGCTGTTCTTTTCCCCATTAATGCTTGCTGTACTTACACTTCTTACTGTAATTACTCCGCAGTAATTAACAAGGGAAAATAACACATCTGGGTCTGTACTTTGGCTCCAAACAGATGTACAAGATGCAAAGGCATGCAGAGGTCCTTTCACTTATTTGGCAAAGCTGGATGGAGCACCTACTATGCACCAGCCTGCTGAACCACAGGGTTTCCTACACTGAGCCAGGGAGCACAGCCCCTGCTGGCCATGAAGGCGGAGTCTTTGGCAGGAGGAAGGGCAGGTGCCAAAGCCCTGGGGTAGGAATGGCTTGATCATGTTTTGAGAAGCTCCAAAGGCCAGTGTGACTGAAGCAGAGAGTATGGTTAGTGAGGTGGGAGATGGGTCAGGGAAGGGGTGGACAAAGACCTTGGAGGGCTCTGGAAGCCACCAGAAAGCAGCTGAATGTAACTGGAATACAGTGGGATGCTCCTGAGAGGGCATGAAGCAGGGTCATGGCAGAATCTGATTTTGCCTCTTTCAAAAGAGGTTGGGGCTGCCCTTCACATCTGTGTGAATAATCTGTATGGGAGAAGACAAGAGAGGAAACTGGGAGACCAGTTGGAGTGGGCACGGTAGAAGTGGAGAGGATGAATTTTGTGCATATTTTGGAGTTAAAGTCCATGGGATTTGTGGAGATGGGAAATAGGAATGAAGGGACATTTGGTCAAGGTGTGAATGTGCTATAGCTGTGAGTCACAGTCATCTGGAAATGCATGCATGTATTCATTCATTCATTCACTTATTCTGCAAAGACTGAAGCCTGCTGCATGCCGGGCCCTGTGTGAAGCACTGGGGATAGATCAGTGGCAACAGTCAGCGTGGTCCCTGCCCTCAGACGCCACATACAGAGCACCAGACGTGGCAGGAATGAGGTGGCAAACCCAAGTGAGGGAGAATCAAGGTTCAGGAACTCAAAGCTGCTAGGGAGGGGACAGTGGGCAGGGAGGCTTCCCTGAGGAAGTGACAGCTCCTCAGCTCCCCTGAGATCTGAACGATGGGTGGGAGAAGAGGAAAGGGTGTTCATGGAGGTGTTGTGATGACCACTGGAGGCATCAGTGTTGTTATTTTCTGTTTTTCTTTTTTCTAGAGACAGGGTCCTCTTCTCCCTCCTGCTCTGTCACCCAGGCTGGAGTGCAGTGGCGCCATCAGGGTTCACTGTAAGGAACTCCTGGGTTCAAGCAATCCTCCCACTTCACCCTCCTGAGTAGCTGGGACTACAGGCATAGTCTCACTCAGTTATCCCAGTGTCTGCCTTTGAAGGGGTCCCAGTTTTCCCAACAGCCTTGAGAACTGCTCCTGTGTCAAATCCTGGCCTCGTCCTTTGCAGAGAGGGGTGGCCCTGTGGCTTCACACGGCTTGAAGGGAGCAGGAGAGAAGGGAAAGAGCCTGAGCAGGGTCTATGCTGGGCCCCCCTTCCCTCATAGCATGTGCCTCCACAGCCCACTGGGAGACCTGGTTTCTTAAAAACATTATTTTTTAGAGATGGGGGTTCTTGCTATGTTGCCCAGGCTGAACTCGAACTCCTGGTCTCAAGCTGTTACAGGCATGTGCTCCATGTAGCAGACTGCTAGCACTGGTGTTTGAAGGGAGGCTGTAGTAGTGGGGGTGAGTGTTGTGACCTGCAAAGGAGGCTGGGGCTGTTCCATGTGGGCACAAAAGGCTCAGATTCCTTCTCAGCAGTGGAAGCATCTCACAGGGGTTGAACAGGCGTGTTCTGCACTGATTTCCTGAGTCTCAGATCCCTCTGGTTGCTGGGCAGAGACTGGACTGGAGATGACTATTGCAATAGAGAGAAGGCGACAGCCTAGAGATAGCCTTTGGGGTTCACACGCAGGATTTGGTAATGGTTTGGCTGTCAGGAGGATAAGGAGAAAAGAGGGAGAGGGAGGGGGAGGGGGAGAGGGTGAGTCCTCTGTTGCTTGCTTGAGCAACTGAGCAGTTGGGAAACCATTTACTGAGAAAAAGAAGACTCGAGATTTTGGAGAAAAGATTAGGAACTCAAAATTCGATTGACGTTTTGAGCAACAAACCAGAGTAAGGACAGACAGAGAGATTCCCTAAGACGAAGGAGGGAGCCTGGGTCTGCAGGTCTCATAAGTGCCCCACTCCAGGTGGGACCGGCTGGAGTCAGCTTTTGTTTTGATTCTAGAAAAATAATCATGCAGTGATATTTCTTGTATCTGGAGTTTCTGGAGTAAAGGTCACACCCACTGATATGGTTTGGCTGTGTCCCCACCCAAATCTCATCTTGTTGTTTCCATAATCCCCACATGTTGAGGGAGGGACCAGGTGGAGATAATTGAATCATGGGGGCAGTTCCCTCATCCTGTTCTCCTGATAATAAGTTAGTTCCTACGAGATCTGGTGGCTTTATGAGGAGCTTTCCCCTTCACTGGGTGCTCATTTTTCTCCTTCCTGCTGCCATGTGAAGGAGGATGTGTTTGCTTCCCCTTCTGCCTCGATTGTACGTTTCCTGAGGCCTCCCCAGCCAGGCTGAACTGTGAGTCAATTAAACTTTTATCTTTCCTTTATAAATTCCCCAGTCTTGGGTATGTCTTTATTAGCAGCTTGAGAATGGACTAATACACCTGCCATATGCATACATATGCATAAAACACTCTGGAAGGCTGCACCCACAACCTCAGGTTCTTTATCTCTGGTTGCTGAGGGTGGAGGGTGATGTTTTTCTCTCCCTTTTGTTCTTTTCATGTTTTCTCCTTCTAGATTAAACATGGATTATTTATTTTCCTGTCTCTTTCCTCTTTCCCTCACCATCCTTGCAAAGGAACCCAAAGTTCCATCCATATGGGCCTGGAAGTGGGTTGTTCAGGAGAAAAAAAGGCCACCCTGACTCCATGGAGCTCTCCTGCTGCAGAGAATTCTGGGGCCTGGTTTGAAGGGCGCCATGGTAAATGACCAGACTTGGACAAGGCCCCACTCTGCCCCCAACTAGGAGGGGTCCTTGAACATCTTTTCTTCAATTTGTAATTGCACCGAGGGCATTCCAGGTGGAGGGTACGTGCAGGTGTGATACCCGCAGTCAGTAGACAGCATGGAAATTAGGGGACCTACAGAGAAGGGATATTGGTGGGAGCGATGGATATGAGGGGCAGGGCGAGCGCACAGAGGGAGACAGGAGCTAGATCCTGCAGGCTCTTCTGGGGCCCCCGACTCCCCTGAAGCGGTGGGGGTGGTTGTCATTGTTGTTCCCCTATACAGAGCAGGGAATGAAGCGTACTGTGTTGCAGTGACTTGCCTTGCAGGGCTGGGGCTGGAAACCAGGTCTCCCAGTGGGCTGTGGAGGCACATGCTATGAGGGAAGTGGGGCCCAGCATAGACCCTGCTCAGGCTCTTTCCCTTCTCTCCTGCTCCCTTCAAGCCGTGTGAAGCCACAGGGCCACCCCTCTCTGCAAAGGACGAGGCCAGGATTTGACACAGGAGCAGTTCTCAAGGCTGTTGGGAAAACTGGGACCCCTTCAAAGGCAGACACTGGGATAATTCCTCTTGGAGCTTCTGTAAATGCTGCAGAGAAGAAGAGGAAAGTAGGGAGGAGGGAAGAGGAAGGAAGAGAGGAGGGAGGAGGGAAGAAGGAGGAGGAAGACAGGAGGGAGGAGGGTGGGGAGGGAAGAGAGGAGGAAGGAGGGTGGAGAGGGAAGAGAGGAGAGAGGAGGGTGGAGAGGGAAGAGAGGAGAGAGGAGGGTGGAGAGGGAAGAGGAGGAAGGCGGAGAGGAGGGAGAAGGAAGGACAAAGGCAGAGGAAGAAGGGTGGGGAAGGGAGGAAGGAGGCAGGCAGAGGGGAGGGAGGGAGGAGGGAGGCAGAGGAGGAAGGAGGCAGGCAGAGAGGAGGGAGGGAGGAGGGAGGCAGAGGAGGAAGGAGGGAGGC